>JADBJO010031269.1:12500-16949 GCA_016801955.1 Conus betulinus | reverse complement strand
CATAGCATCGTTTCCAAGTGCGGTTGAAGTCTATGTGAATGAACAACGTGGGAAATTTATCAGTCATTTTACGGCTCTTGGTTTCACAAAGTTATATCACATTGTTAAAAATTACGGACCATTATTTGCACCCCACAATCCATGGGAACAAAGCCACAACGATTGACACAGCCTTAGCTGACCTTATTCTGATGCTGTTGAGGTCAACCGAAGATAACAGCCCAGCACAAATGTACACCTGGATCAAAAACAGATGTCTGTCCAGGCAGAGTAGCAGCACAAAGTGTCAGGCCAGAGTAGCAGCTCAAAGTCTCAGGCTGGAGTAGCAGCACAAAGTCTCAGGCTGAGTAGCAGCACAAAGTCTCAGGCTGAGTCTCAGGCAGCACAAAGTCTCAGGATGAGTAGCAGCTCAAAGTCTCAGGCAGGCACAGTAGCAGAGTCAAAAAGTCTCACGAATTAAGTGCATGTACTGATGGTCCTTTCTGGAGAAAATGAAATTTGAAAATGAAAAAAAAAAGACCTTTCCTTTTCAATGAATGTTTATTAACAAGTATAGAGTCCACAAAGAACTGAACAAAACAACAAGGACAACAGCAGACACCCAGGACAATGGTTTGGTGATGTTTGTCAAAACACTGTGTATTCACAAAGACAAGGCTTTCTGTCTTCCCAGGTTATAAAATACAAACAGGTAGGGATCTGGGTCATCGGCTGAAATGCACACAAGCGGTATTGTGGGCCACAAAACCAACATCATGATGATCAGCTGAGGGGCTGAAGGTCAATCTCCCATGTCACCACCACTAAGAGTTATTTCCCTGCAGCTCTTTGACATTCCGTCAAGAAGGCTGTTCTACAAAATGATCCGATCGTTGTGAAAGTGTAAGGCTCATACTATTCTGACCTTATCAGAGTAATTCCAAGAAGCGTGAAATATTATGTTAATTTTGATCACTAGATCACAGTTTCAGCCAGATGGAAGAGTGGGGGGAGGGGGGGGGGGACAGGGAAGATGTCCCACCCACACAACCCCACCCCCCAATATGAAAAGATGTATTGAATATTAAGATGTCATGGGGGACTGGCAAAAACAGTTTGGGAATGGTTTCGTGAAGCTGTCCTTTTTGTGTGATCTCATTGATTACAGCAGATCAATCAGTTGAACACCACCTGAATGAGATGAATGGAAAGAGGGGCATCTAGACTAGGATTTTTTTGTTTGTTTTTGAGGATAGACAAAAAATTCTGTGGTGTCCGTAACAGCACAAATTTTTGTCGGAAAAGTTTTGTTGTACATGTGTAGCATGTCTAAAAAACATGTCTTATACCTCAAGTGAAAAGAAGGATTACAGAGGCATCAAAATGGAAACAGTAAAAACAATAAACCAATTTATATTATCCTAAAAGGGAAAAAAAAAAAAGCTTCTTTGGAACAATCCCATTCGGTCACCAGCGAATATTATCTCTGTGTGTGTTGTGTGGTGTGTGTGTGTTGTGTGTGTGTGTGTGTGTGTGTGTGTGTGTGCGCGTGCGCGCGCGCGCGCGCGCGAATGCATGTTCACATGTCAGGATTTCGAAAATCCACCTGTCCATGACAATTCAATCTATCTGGAGACGAACAGAAATTCTCTCTCCATTTGTCCCTCAGGAACCAAATTTTGTTAGGTGTCGGTGAAAGGACGGCTGAAAGTAAGCTTCTGTGTGGACCAGTCGTGTTTCCATCTTTCCCTTTCACGTTCATACCTTTACTTCATCACTCTACCCCTCCCTTGCCCCCCTCCCCCCCCCCCCCCCCCCCCCCCCTCCCATTCCCACTCTCTGAGTCCTCTCGTCGTTTGATTTTTCACTACGGAATCAAACAAATTGCCATCTTCTTGGGGCAAGGCGCTTTCTTAGCATGGAAACATGCCAGTAGCATATGAGCATTGGTGCTTGGTCAGTGGATTGATCTAATCTGCTCTCTCGATTTTTATTGTAAAATGTATGTAGGCATGAAGTGGATGTATTCTGTAACGTGTGTGTGTGTGTGGTGTGTGTGTGTGTGTGGTGTGTGTGGGTGTAAGTGTGTGTTGTGTGTGAGTGTGTGTGTGTGTGTTGTGTGAGTGTGTGTGTGTGTGTGTGTGAGTGGTGTGTGTGTGTGTGTGTGTGTGTGTGTGTGTGTGTGTGGTGCGCGCGCGCATGCGCGAGCGCACAGAAGAGGGAGAGAGAAACAAAAGAGACAGAAGCAAGATAGAGATTTTACAGTTTATTCAGTTCACGAATGCAGAAACTGATGGAAGCATGACCGTTTTATTTTTCTCTTCCTATACACTCTTAAACACACAAAGAGAAATGTTTTTTTTTTTCTGTTAATACCCTCATGAAGAAATGAACTGAGGTATGTATTTCTCCCTATGTATTTGATTGACCTCAGTGCTGCTTTTGATACTCTTGACCACTCTATCTACTACTCAAGAGACTCAAGGTTACTTTTGGATTTGACGATATGGTTCTCAAATGGATCACATCTTACCTTTCTGACAGGACACAGACGGTAATCGTTAATGGTGCTGAATCATCCCCTTCTCCTCTTCTGTATGGTGTTCCCCAGGGCTCTGTCCTTGGACCAGTTCTTTTTACCCTTTATTCTCAGCCTTTACCTGACCTGGATGACCAGCAACAAAACTTAAGCTGAATAGTGACAAAACCGAGATCATGGTTGTTGGTACCTCCTCTCGTGTCAAGATGGTTAAAGCTGAGTCGGCAGAAATTGATGGTGTTCTTTTACCTTTCAAAGAGTCAGTGAAATATTTAGGTGTCAGCATTGATCAAACGCTCTCTATGCAGAACCAAATATCTACTGTTTGTCGTGCATGCTTCCTGGAATTGCGACGTATTGCTTCTATCCTGTCTTACCTCTCCACACAGGCAACAATCTGACTCATCACGCCATGGTAATGTCCCGATTAGACTACTGTAAATCTGTGTTAGCAGGACTTCCTTCAGAACAGCTTGCACGATTACAAAGGGTGCAAAACAGTGCAGCTCGGCTTGTTCTCAAAAAGCGTAAAAATGAGCATATTACACCTTTGTTGCGTGAACTCCACTGGCTTCCCATCAAATATCGATGGCAGTTCAAAATCGCAGTTTTTGCCTATCGTTACTTTGATGGGACACTCCCACAGTATCTTTCTGCTTCTCTGTCCACCTATCAAACTTCTCGGTCTCTTCGCTCATCTTCTCAAAAACTCTGAAAATTCCTAGGCGCTCGTTAAAGACAGTCGGTGAGAAAGCATTTAGCTTTAGTGCGCCCACTCTTTGGAATTCTCTTCCTGATAGCTTACGTGACCTGCCCACATTATCTAAATTCAAGTCAGGGTTAAAAACATACTTCTTTAGGAAAGCCTCTTCAACAACCATGATATCTAAATGCTGTGTCTATTATTCTGACCTGTCTTTTTATGTACTGCATGCAAAACTGTATTGTTTACGCGCTTGAACCGATGAACTTGATAAGTGCGCCTGTCGTCGGTGTGTGTGTGTGTGTGTGTGTGTGTGTGTGTGTGTGTGTGAAACACATGTCAGTGCGAGTGTTTGAGTGTGTGTTGAGCGCAATGAGTTGACCCCAAGAATTGCGCCATATAAAATCCATACATCATCATCATCATCATTATTATTTATTATTATTCTCTCTGATAGGCCTCAATGACACGTATACAGAACATGTCATCACTGGACTACGTCTGCTGACTTGCCACTGCACTAACAATGATTTGTTTTAGTAACCGTTTTTTTACTAAGGAGGGGATTGAGCGGGGAGGGGAGGGGGAGGGAAGGGGGGGGGGCAAGTAAAAAATTATGCTTGTGGAGGGAGATTAGAGGGGGCAGGTAGATTTCTGTTATCTACCTGTCTCCAGGACAATTAAAAAAAATACTTAGAAATTTCAAGCCCGTTTTTTTTTTGTTTTTGTTTGTTTGTTTGTTGGTTGTTTGTTTGTTTGTTTTTTTGCATCTGTGTAGATCCACCACGGTCTCCCCCTCTGATCAGCGGTTACGTCAACAACCAGATCCTTTATCAAGGTGATAGGTTGACCTTGAATTGTACTGTCACCGGAGGTGACCCTGTGGTGCCACTCTGTGTCCTTGACCTGTCCGGGTCAACACGAGCAGAATCCAGCCAACGGACAGTCCAGCAGTTTGGAGATCTCATCCCTGAG
The DNA here is from genome assembly GCA_016801955.1 of Conus betulinus. Lineage (NCBI taxonomy): Eukaryota > Metazoa > Mollusca > Gastropoda > Neogastropoda > Conidae > Conus > Conus betulinus. Next base: position 12,753 of record JADBJO010031269.1, on the reverse strand, counting down.
TGATTCTGACAACAACCTGGTGTGTGTGTGCCGTGGTCACTGGGTCAGAGAGAGCTACTACACCTTGACAGATTCCAGGACTCTGACTGTGTATTGTGAGTATCATCATCATCATCATCATCATCATCATCATCATCATCACTATCATCATCATCATCATCATCATCATCATCATCATCATCATCATTATATTCATTATCGGGGCTTTGACTGTGCATTGTGAGTATCATCATCAGTATCATCATCTTACATC
>JADBJO010031268.1:0-16950 GCA_016801955.1 Conus betulinus | reverse complement strand
GTTCAGTACCCATCCCTAGCACCACATCACTCCAGGTTTTTCTTCGAAGGTCAAGTCTCATCATCTCCAGGAGCACACTCTGCAGTGTTCTTTGCTGTGGTCAGAGGATACTATGGTCCATACCAAACACCCACTACTGGCTTCTGGGAGGTGGTCACTACCCCGATACAAGCACCACACGACTACAGGTTTCTTTGAGGCCAGTACTAGCTCTCCAGCACCTACAGCTTATAGTTTTTGTTTGATGTGATTAGTATCATCTATACACACAAAACTCCACTGCCTGTCTATACAAGCAGTGTCTGCTTAGGAATCAGCAGTCTGTTACGGCAGAAAGAAAGAAGCGAAATCTATTCCAGCAGCACAACCATTAGCCATCCGTGTTTTTTTGATTGGTGGTACGTTCTAGAGACCAGAACTGCTTGCAGTGTTTCTTTTGGTTGGTCAGTACTCTATCCAAACCTCATCCCTCCACTCACACCATGGCCTTTGTTTTTTTTTTTTCCTTTGATTATAATCCTATAATCCTAGGCACCACACCACTTGGCAATTTCTTGCATGTGGTCACTAGCATCTATCCAAGCCCCATACCAACTGAAGGGTTTTCTCAGATGTGGTCAGCACCACACCACTGTTAGTATTCCTTTGACGTGATCGTATTAACGTACCCTAACATCAGCATTATTCCGTGTTTCTTCTGTGATGCGGTCAATTTCATCCTCTTCCCAGCTCCAAATGCTGCAGCGTTTCTGTGACGTGGCGGCTAGTACTTTTGGGTGTGAAAATACAGGGAGAACAATATTAGCAGCGTGAATTTTAGAAAAAGAAAATCTCTAGTGACTAAGGCATTGTACCATGTTAGAGGTAAGAATGAAGATCACAAGAGGAATCTGCTCTGACGATGGCATGGTACAATGGTGCTGATGTGATTCTCAACAGTGCTCACTCAAAGTGAAAGGGTGGTTAGTAGTACAGAGAATACCCAAAGTGTACCGTCTTGTCTTATTCTAGAAAGAGGTGGTGCTACTAAGCATGTTTACCTTTGGAAAACAAAAAGACCTTTTATAAAGAAGATAATTCTTTTATGACGAGTTTTAAAACCGCAACACAACCTGTTGCCTGGACAACAACTGTGGTCAGTCCCTGCCCTCCCTCACTTTCTGTCTCAGTTATTCTCCTTTCCTTGTGTCATTCTTGTTTTTTGTTAGTACATGCTTGTTGGCCTTTTGCCAGTACTTAACTGAATCTGGAGAGACTGTGACAGCTAGTCATGTCCCCCGTCCCCCGTACCTTCTCTGCAGTAAGTGTGATTGTAAGGACAAATGATCGCTACGGCTGCTCATCTATTATTATCAACGTAAATGAACGGTCAGTATCCCTGCTCTCGTCCAGGGGTCAGTCCAGGACAGATAACAAGAGATGTGGACAATGGACAAACCTCACGGATTGACCGCGTAACCTGCAATCGCTTGTGGTAGGTATTTTCTGTCCTATCTTCTGTCCATTATGATTTTTGTTTTTAATGGAGGTTGTCTGTATATTTTCCCTCCAGGAGCTTTCTTTGCTCTAACTCTAAGATTGCTAATCTAGACTACCCTCTTCTAGCCCTCACTTTGTTGGGATTTGGCCGAGAACAAAACTTATCAAGCAAGATTATGAATATTAATATAGTATTGCTGTGCGTTGTATCCTTTTTCTTCCTACATGAAACTCATGAGCAGCCTGATTCTTTGCATTTTCTATACGGTTAACATTGGTGTACCCGTCGGTGTCTGCTAAGTATGTTGTGGTGTGTGGTGTGTGTGTGTGTGTGTGTGTGTGTGTGTGTGTTTGTGTGTGTGTGTTGTGTGGGGTTGTGTATGTGCGCGCCGCGTGTTGTGTGTGGGTCGTGTGTGTGTCGTGTGTGTGTGTGTGTGTGTGTGTGGTGTGCTGTGTTTTATTATTAAAATCTTTCCCATTTAAGAATAAATAAGTATAATGACCTTTCATTTATACTATTTTCATAACCTATGACATATCAAGCAAGGGCAGTAGTGTGTATAGTAGCAGTAGCTGGCAGCACCAGCAGCACCAGTAGCAGTGGGTGATAGTAGAAGTAGCAGCTAATGCTTAGCAGTAGCAGTCGTAAAAAGTGCGTGTCGTCGTCGTCGTCGTCGTACGTCGTCGTTGTTTAATGGTAGTGGTGGTAATAGTTGTTGTTGTGATGTTAGTTAAGTAGTAGTACTAAACCGCAAAATCTACATCTACATTGCTCAGATTTTACTTGCTATTCAATTTTCTAGATGATGATGATGATGATCGTCGTTGTCCTCGTCATCATCACATCATCATCATCCTCATCTCATCATATCATCCTCGTCATCATAATCATCATCAGAAGGGGGTAGTGTCATTAAAACCAGGTTCTTTTTTTTCTAGATCACCATCATCATTACCATAACACTAATCAGTAGTAGTAGTAGTAGTAGTAGTAGTATAGTAGTAGTCAGTAGTAGTAGTAGTAGGTAGTGGGGTGGGTGGTGGTGAGTGGTAGCAACAGCAGCAAGCATAGCAGCAGTGATAGTAGTAGTGTTGTATTATCATTTATGATTATCATCTCATTAACATCATTGTTATTACTATCACTATTACTTTTATTATCATTACTTTTAAACTAAAATAATGTTCATCATAATCATCATTATCATTATCATCATCATACTTGTTATGATAGTATTATATTCTTATTCATATTGTAAATTATATCAGTTCAGTAGTAGTAGTGTAGTCAGTAGTAGTAGTAGCAGTATCGTTATTATTCTAATACTGTTATCTCATTATCAGCATCATCACCATTTATCATCATCGCTATTCGATTTATCATTTTATTCATTATTATTGTTATCATTACCTATTATTATTATTCATCATTATCATATTATCACATCTTATTTTGATCGTTTGTCATTGGTGTTAAGAATTAATTTATCATTTATTATATTATCATAATCACTGTTATTTATTACAATTATTATGATAATTATCATGATGAATATTATTATTTTGGTTGCTGTTGGTGTTGCTCTGTTGTTCGGGTTCTAGATCTGGCTGTTGTTGATGTGGTTGTTGGTGTTTGTGGTTAGGTTGTTATCAATATATAATATATATGTCATCATCATAATCATCATCATTAGTATCATCATTCATCATCATTATTAGTATATTATTATTATTATATTATAATTATTCGTATTATCTTATTGTTGTTGTTGTTGTTGTTGACTGTTGTTGATTGTCGTCGTTGTTGTGGTTCTTGGTATGTGTGTGTTATTATCAGTATCTTATTATGGTTTTTATCATTCAACCTGATTTCTTCTCTTCTCAGCCTGTTCCTCTTGTCTTCAATGTCTAATCTGTAGTGTTAGTTTCCCCCACACCACAGTTCAACAACCAGACGAAACAATACATGGACTGTTCGCCTTTCTTTCCCATTGTTTTGAATGATGCTATCCTGCCTGATGCGGCCCAATAGGTCGAAACGTATTGTGTGTGTTTTGTACTTTGTTCCTCTTCGTTTGGCGGCTTGGTAATTCTGTTTTGTTTTCTGTGTTTTCAGCTTCCACCTGCAGTCTCCCCACTTTCAAATCTAAACATTATCAGTTATTACTACTATTATCAATTACATTATTGTCGTCGTCGTTGTTGTTGTTGTTCTATTGTGATTAAACACAAACTTCAGAAGAACCAACAATAAATTTGGTGGAAAGATGAAATGCAGGCACACACATAAATCCATTACATTTTGGTTCAGATTCTGTGATCAAGGATCTAGATGAAATGGGCGGACTAAGGATGTGGCCTATTGTTGACAGCACATGACCACAGTTTTTCAACTGAACATATCAAAGGCCGGAGGACGATGAATTTTAAGTGGAAAATAATTTTTAAAGTAATACAACAGTCTATTTTCTAATTTTTTTATCTTTTCAAAGTAAATAGGGAATAGTCCTGCAGGTCGTATCAAATGTTATTTCTCTGGTTCCAAAAAATAACTTATTTCATTAAACAAGACCGATTCCAGCTAAACGTTGTCCCTGGCTTTAACAGAGGTATGCACTCTCCAAATTGCTCTATGCACCACCGGGATTCGAGCCTGCACCTTCTGTACGGTTGGCTTTCAAAGCGTGCCATTTTAGACTATTGTCTTAAGCACATCGCTAACGGACTCTTGTTATACACTGGGAATTTAAGCCCCTTATGAAGTTACTTCTGTTCTCGCGCCTCGATCTGAACCTCGTGGAACCCTTGTTAGCTGCCTCTGCCATTGCCTTAAGGGTCGGCTGCCCTCTTCGTACCAGATATTCAAGCTGGTTTATTATTATTTATAAGCTTACAACCACCACTCCCCCCCCCCACCCCCACCCCACCCCCCCCCTCCCCACCCCCCCCCCCCCCCTTACTCCCAACCTATTATGGCGGAGACTTGGGACTTGGAAGCAAGATTCCCTAAAGCTTTGGCTGGACTGGCATACTTCTCAGTCTTGTAGATATGAGCTTGGTCCACCCTCGTTTGTTGGCATGGCAGGAGTAAGTTTCGATCAGAGTCATTGGTTTGAAAACCTGAGTGGAGAACCAATATCTGTGATCTCATGTCACTTTTTCCTAATGACTTGGATGTTGGTTCTTCAGTTCTACTAGAGGGTCCGAGGCGCATTCGAGATCATACACTCCATCCAGTATTCCATGTTTTTTGATATCAATAGTTCTTCCAGATCATGATTTGTGGCTTCCTGCTATGGGTAGAACTTCATTGTTGGAGCTTCTGGTGGCCGAAGTGGTTCCTTTCGATGGTGCCAACCACATTGCGATCTCCTGAGCATTGGTTTGTACCTTCATGTGTACCTTCCCTGGGCTATGCGTGTCCCACTGCTGTCATTAACTCAGGACATGTTCCACTGCTTGTCTTCCGCAGGCAGAGTGGACATGAAGGATCTCTGAGTTCTTCCTGTGGCGATTGGACATCGAGGGTATCTGGATTTCGAAGGCACAAGGTCCATAAGGATTTCTGATGATGATGAAGATTGAAATCGAAGTCCTTCGCTACAGATTTGATGTATCCTATATGAGGTACATATGCCATGTACTTTAAGTTGAAAACTTCTTCACTTGAAATTCATCTTGGATGAAACAATTGACCGGTCTGCTTCAATATTGTGTGTGCCTCTTTCTGTGGAAAGCACCATTGTGTGCTATGCGTGAATCACCATGGCTTTTAAAAGGGGCGTCTGGCACCCATTTCCGAGATCTAGAGAAACCGTAGGACTCCTGGCAGCTTTTCGAGATCACACCCCATTGCCCATATAAACAGAATTTGAAAACATTTATACAGCCAATTGCTATGTCCAGTTGCAGGTTGATCTATTTGTTTGTCGTCGTCGTCGTCGTCGTCGTCGTCGTCGTCGTCGTCGTCGTGGTTGTTGTTGTTGGTGTTGTCGTTGTTGTGTGTTTGTGCAAACAACCTCATTGAGACGCCATGAAAATACTTTGTTCCTTTGAAACATGATACATGTCAAGGGCCGGGTACATAATTTTGTGTGGAACACGTCCATACGATTTGACCAACAGATCGAACCACCCACGTTCTGTTTCGAGTGTAGCTCTTTGGATTGTTCCCCCACATATAGTGGCATATTCTACTCAGCCAGAGAAGCATGGGATGCCTTTTCTGGACGGACAAATGAAAGTACTTTTTTTTTCTGAAAGTCTTTAGTCAGTGGAGCTGCCAATGAGTGCGTCAGAAGTAATATCGGTCGAAACGTGATTGATGGTCACTCGAGTTTGGCTTTTTGGGAATGTACGCTCAATTAGTTAACATCCACTGGTAGCGACCTTTCAGTTCATTGCAGATCTTAATATCATGCGGAACCACTCAAAGATGTGGGGACATTTCTTTCACAGCAGAGATGGTATTCCATACGATCTGGGCGAAGATTTGGGCTCTTGGCTTTCGTTAATCACATTGTATAACTCAGTCAGTGTTGGTGGCTTATCACCAAACTTTTCCTCTGGGTACTGCTGCACTAAGCCATGGATTCAAGTGGTGCTTTGTGCACTATGGTCCGAATATGGTTTCCGCTGAGATGCTGCTCGGGAGTTTCTTTCATCCCAACAGTAAGGGTTCCAGATTTTGGCACCTCGATGATTGTCTTCTGATAAACTGGAGGGGGTCGCTGAAGAAGCAATCTTGGGTTTCTTCTTTTTGCTCTATTTTCTTTATTTCTCTGAGTTCTGCAGTGCTGAGGGCGATGGTTTGTGCTTTCGGGTTTTTTCAGAGGTTCTTCAACGTTTTCTTCTCAGCTTCTGAGGCAGCCTTCACTCTGTTTTTGTGTTTTGTTTGTTTGTTTTTTCATCACAAGATTGTTCTTTTTTTTGGATGTTATCCATCTATTGCAGGCGTCTGATTTTTTTTGAGGAGGTGTCTTCGGTTTTAGTTGTTTCACCATAGGCGTTCCTACAGGTTCTGTAGACAATGTCGCAATATGTGCAATTGTGTGCTCCAGTTTTGCCCACTTTTTATGAGTCCATCCAGTATTAGACTCTTTTCATCAATTTTTTCATCCCACCTTTGCCACTTCGGCATTAAAGTGGCAAGCGTTTAGGCATCCAGAGCCTGTACAAATTGTCTGTCCTGAACAATCAGCATGGATTGTACTTGGCACTGTGGTTTTGAATCCTGGCCTGGGTTGTCGATGTTTTCCTTTATAGGCGCATTGACGCTGCTGTTTTCATTCATCCGTCTTCAGGCGGTTCCTGTTTTGTCTTTGGATCTGTATGCTGCGCTCAGTGGAGAATTTCCTTCCACAGACACATGTGAATAGTCCATCTTGTTCATAACTTATACTCCATTGCTTCCGTTGAGTGGAGTTGCCAGCGAAGTGGAGTGTAGTATTCTGCAATTTAGGACTGAACTCAGAATGTGTGTGTGGTGTGTGTGTGAGGTGGTGTCGTGTGCTGTGTGTGTGGCGTGCGTGCGTGCGTGAGTGAGTTGTGAATCTTTGTGTATGTGTGTGGTGTGTGTGTGTGGGTGTGTGTGTGGTGCTGTGTGGGTGTGTATGTGTATGTGCGCGTGTGTGTTGTGTGTGTGTGTGTGGTGTGTGTGTGGGGTGCGTGTGTGTGTGGGTGTTTGCGTGTGTAGGTGTGTTTATCTTTGTGTGTGTGTGTGTTTGTGTGTGTGTGTGAGTGTGTCGTGTGTGTGTGCGTGCGTCTGTTGGTGTGTGTGCGGTGGTGTGTAGCGGGTGATGTATGTGCGTGTAGTGTATGTTTGGGTGTGTGTGTGTGTCTGTGGAAACGTGTGTGCTGTGTGTGTGTGTGTGGTGTTCTGTTTGGTGGTGTGTGTGCTGTGCTTGCGTGCGTGCGTAGAGTGTGGTGTGTTGTTATGTGTGTGGGTGATGTGTGTGTGTGGTGTAAGGTGTGCTGTGTGCGTGGCGTGGTGTTGATTTTCTGTAAACAAAAAGCAAGAAAAGATTAAAAAAATTCGTCGCTTTGCTGTCTCGTCAAAATTTTCGAATGGCAACATGCCGCCAAACAATTAAGTAGCTGACGCATAAACATATCATTTGACTTACAACTTGCCCTGACCTATTATTGTCTGTTAAGCAATTTGAATAAACATCTGCTCGACAACCGACATTGATCGAAAAAAAAATCTCGAGGTAACAGTATCCAGTGTCTCTGTACAGTTACCAAACAGCAGTACGAATGTTCCGACACTGGTCGTTAGGGCAATGACTGTCTCTTGTCTTTTGTTTTCAAGGAAGCAATGATCTCTTCAGGTCACTTTACAAACGAACCAAGTTGTGGAGAGGCTTGCCTAAAAGGATGAGCAATGCGTGGGCGCTTGTCGGATTTGTGTGCCTTCGCGATTAAAATGCGTAAGTAGTGGTGACAGAGGTGTCGCACATACACCAGCATGACCAGTAATGAAAGCACCGACACCACCACCAACTACCATATAAAATTCCACAACGTTTATAATGTTGATGATGGTGACAATCCTGATGGCACCAAGGTGATGACGATGATGAGGTGGATGATGGTGATAATGATGAAGTAGTAATAACACCAACAACGGCAACAACAACACAGCAATAACAACAACACCATATAACAGCGCCTCCTCCTACTTCTACTCCTCCTCATTTACCTCCTTATCCTCATCCTACTGCTACTACTACACCAGCAACTATTGATGACGGGGTTGATGAGAATAAAGGTGTGATGATGAGAAAAAAATGATGATGATGATGATGATGATGAAGATGATGATGATGATGGATGATGATGAGCCAGCAGCTACACAATATTCAAACCTCATTACTGCATTAAATCTTGATTACGAAGACAAACACACGCCATCCCTTAATCACACACACACACACACACACACACACACACACACCACCACCACACACACACACACCACACACACACACAACGCACGCACACACACACACAATGCGCCGCCGCATTGCATGGCTATTGGACAATCACTTTGTGACAGGACATATACGTAACTGTACTCTGCTGTGTTTTAAAACATGAAAACCTCTATTAGGTCGCTAACAGACTTGAGATCAAAAAGGTAATCAATGTCTATTTAACAGCTGTGATGGTTTCCTCGTCAGCCGATGTCACACACAGCTTGCTCTACCAGGGTACATCAAACCAATCGACGCATCTTTCGTTTGTTTGTCTGTTGATTTCTTTCTGTGTGTTGATCAGAACACAGAGCCCTTCACTAACATTTCCTGCTCTACACTAAGCCTAAAGACAGGAAATTCTAGTGCTGGCGTAATTTTAATGCTTTTGTCACGTGATGCGCCAATTCCCATTGTGGTTTGCTGGCCAAATGAAAATGATGGACATAACCACTCAAATGCTTCTCCCAGTGTTGAATGGTACAATTCAAGAGGAAAGTTCCTGTGGGTGTATTTTGTGAGTGAGAGAACCGCTCGCCGCCGCAGTGCTTCCAAGGTCCTGTAGCTGATTTGAATACAGTTCAAAATAGTAGGTGATTGATAGAGGTGTTATCGAATGGTGGTATATAAAAGGAAGGAAGTAATCTAAAATACCATTATTTTTCTGTTGCGGCTTCGGGATCTCTGTTTGAATTGTGGAGCTTAATATAAAGTTTGATTCACACACAAATTGTTAAGTACATTTAGCCAGTGTAAAGATGGTACAGTACACTTTGTGTTTATATAATCAGTTCATTTTTAGAGGGGACCGAATGCTAAAACTCCCTAAAAGTAATCAGCGTGTCAAATTCAGATGCCCAATGTTAAAATGCTCTAATAAAGGGTTGTTCTTGAATTTCCTATTGACTTTGTTTTATTTCAGTATATTAGACATTTTTATGAGCTTCGAGCGAAGTAGAAGCTCTCTCTCTCTCTCTCTCTTCTCTCTCTTCTATGCCTCTCTCTCTCTCTCTCTCTCTCTCTGTCTCCTCTCTCTCTCTCTCTCTCTATCGCTCTCTCTCAGACTTGCCTAGACACATTGTTTTTTTATATCTGACTAGTCTTTGCTTTCAGTCTGCTTCCTCTTTACATACTGTTGGAAGCAATGTGGTGCAATCTTCTTCTGTGTGGACACGGAAGTATGGACTTTACAGTGATGTCTATTTTATGAACAGTACGAGAAACATGTTACGTAAGTTCCACAGTTATGTATAACTCACACTAACCTTTCCACAGATCTAACCTTTTAGTCATGTTTGTCATGGCACTGTGATAGTTCCTGGTTTCAAGTTGATTCGTATAGATTCACCGTTTGTAAGTCCACGTGTGCGTCAGGTAATATTCAAGAAACAATGGATTCCATTCAGCGTTCAAGTAACACATAAGGACGTTAGAAAATGAACAAAAGCCATCCAAACAGAATTCATGCCAGAACGCCATCAGAAAGTTTCACTGATAGACGGGGTGTAACTGCCATGTTGAATGCAGCATCACTTGAACTTGATATTGATCTGGACAGGCCCATGAATCGATACCTTTTATACAGAACAACACATTGTACAACCCCAGCACACACCTGTTTTACCCCCCTAGCAACATACATTGACCAGTGACTTATAGAGCATCACTGAAATGGTGCCCCACTAAAAGATTCAGTGATCCTATTTAAATGTTTGCTACTTGGGCTGAAAACGGAAACTTGTAGCACGTCACAAAACATGAGGAGCTGTTGCAAATAGTTTTTTTTCTAAATTGTTGGTGGCTCTGCCTCCTTTTGCTCCTCCTCCTCTCCCCATCTTCCTCTTCCTCCTGTTCATCATCCTCCTTTTCCACCTCCCCCCCCCCCCCCCCCCTAATCATCACGATTACCACCACATCACCAGATCATCATCATCATCCACCATCACCATTATCATCATCACCATCACCATCATCATCATTCTTCTTCTTCTTCTTCTGTCTTTCTGCTTTCTTCTTCCTCCATCCTCCTCCTCCCTCCTCTTCTTCCTCTCCTTCCATTTAAGGATAAACTCCCCTTCATGAAGTGCTTACACTGACAGTGTCCGGTGATAAGGCTGGACTCCCAGCTGAACACATTGAGGCCCGGTTTATGACCACGAATTACGCATCATTGAAATGCATAAAGAGAAACCTGATGCATAACCTAAGAAGAAAAGAAAGCTGCTTCTCACGTTTGTGAAACTTCTCTGAAAAGTGGAGGACAACTGGAACAACAATAGCAGCAGCAACAACCAAACAATCAACAACAAATAATAATAATAAAAAACAATAATAATAATGAGATGATGATGATGATGATGATTATGATGAAAAGGTTATTTCACTCGAACGATAAAGCAACAAAATACAATTTGAAAACAAAATTTATAAGATGAATGGAAAAAAAAAAATATCCCCCATGTATACTCTGGCAGTATAGAATTTGACTCTCTATCTCTCCTCTCTCTTGGTCTAATATCACACAATTTTGTAAAAAGACGCTTAAAAACGAAAACACGGCTGTACTGCTGCGTTTGAATGGCGCGATTGACAGGACAGACATACTGACCGGCCAGACAGACAGACAACACACACACAACACACTCACGAGAGTCTACACATCACACACATGCGCGCCGCATTTTGCATGGCTATTGACAACACACTTTGTGACAGGAATTGATTACTTTAACGTACTCTGCTGTCTGTTAAAACTGTGAAAAAAACCGTCTAGCCTAGATGTCAGCTAACAGACTTTTGAGTGAGATAACAGGTTAATCACGTTTCTATTTAAACAGCTGTGATGGTTTCCTCGTTCATCGGTGATGTCACAACAGAAATGCTCTCTCTGCAAGTGGGTACAGGACACCAGGCCCTTCCCTAACGCCATCTTTCGTTTGTTTGTTGTCTAGTTTTAAAGTTTTTCTTGGTGGGTATCAGGACACAGACCCCTTACCCCTAACCATTACTGCTCTAACTGCCCTTAACTACCAGATGATGCGCACTTCCCATTTGGTGCGCATTCCCATGGTTTGCTGAAAAAACGAAAATGATGACATAAAAACACTTCAACCTGCTTCTCATCCCAGTGTGGAATGGTACAATCAAGAGAGAAAGTTCCTGTGGTGATATTTTGTGAGTGAGAGTACCGCTCGCAGCTCGCCGCTGAGTGGTCAAGTTCTGTAGCTGATTGAGTACAGTTCAAAATCGTAGGTGATTTGGTAGAAGTACAGCATGTGTTGTATAAAAGGATTTTTTTTTTTTTTTTTAAGTAATCTAAAATACCATTATTTTTCTGTTGTGGCTTCAGGATCTCTGTTTGATTTGTGGAGCTTCCTAAAGTTTGATTCAACCCACAATTGGTAAAGTACATTTAGCCAGTGTAAAGCTGGTACAGTAAAACTTTTTGTTTATAATTATCAGTTCATTTAAAGGGGACCGAATGCTAAAACTCCCTAAAAGTAATCACGTGTGCAATTTCAGATACCCAATGTTAAAAGGCTCTAATAAAGTTGTTGTTCTTGAATTTCCTATTGACTTTGTTTTAAATTTCGTTTATTAGACCCCATTTCTTATGAGCTTTCTGTTGAAGTAATGATCTCTCTCGTCTCTCTCATCTCGCTCTCTCTCTCTGTGCCTGTCTCCCTCCCCCCCCCGCCCCCCCCCCCCCCCCCCCCCCCCCCCCCCCCCCCCACCCCCCCCCCCCCCCCCCCCCCCCCCCCCACCCCCGCCCCCCCCCCCCCACCACCCCCCCTCCACTCCCTCTCTCATCTCCCTCTCTGCCTCTGCATAGACACGTTTGTCTTTTCTATCCTGACTGTCTTGCTTTCAGTCTGCTCTTCCTCTTTACACTACGGTTGGAAGCGCAATGTGGTGCAATCTTATTCTGGTGTGGACACGGAAGTATGGACTTGCAGTGTATTGTCTAATTTTATAAAAACAGTACCAGAAACATGTTACGTAAGTTATCCACAGTTCTGTATAAATCACACTAACCATCTTCACCAGATCTAAACATTTTAGTAATGTTGTCATGGCACTGTTGATAATTCTTGGTTTCAAGTTTGATTCGTTATAGATTCACCGTTTGTAAGTCCCCAACGTGTGTGTCAGGTAATATTCAAGAAACAATGGATTCCATTCAGCGTTCAAGTAACACATAAGGACGTTCGAAATGAACAAAAGCCACTCAAACCGAATTCTTAGCCGAAGAAATCCAGTCGGGAAACTGTCACTGATTAGAGGAGCAATGGGTTCACTGCCATGATGAATGCAGCATCACCTGAAATTGATATTGAGCTGGAGACAGCCCATGAAATCGGACAACCTTTTTTATACAGAACAACACATCTGTACAACAACACACGCCTGTTTTAACCCCTGGTAGCAAACATACATTGACCAGTGACTTATAGAACATCACTGAAAATGTTGTGCACTAAACAAGATCAGTGATCCTATTTAAATGTTTGCTGCTACTTGCGCCGAAAACGGAACTTGTGGCATATGATGTCAGAAACGTGTTACTTGAGGAGTGCGTGACAAATAAGTTTTTTTCCGTTGTTCCCTCCTTTTTCTCCCTCCTTCTCCTCTTGTGGGGGCTTCGACTCCATAAGTTAAGGACCTAAACTCCCCTTTCATGAAGTGCTTACACTGACACTGGACAGTGATAAGGCTGGACTCCCAACGCTGCACGCATTTGGAAGCCAGTTAATTGAGCCAACGAAATTACTTAAGTGTGGACACCGGAATGGGTCACCATTGATCTAGCATAGGCGGGGGAGAGAACGCTGAGCTTGCGAATAAACCGAATAAGTAGGAAAATGGGTGCTTCTCACTGTTTGTGAAACTTCTCTGAAAAAGTGAGGATTCTGGAACAAACGTACAATCAACAGCACCGCTAGCAGCATCAACAGCGCAACCTAACAATCACAAATAGGTAAGAAATCAATCAAGGTCAAGTCAAGTAAACTTTTATTATCTCATTTGAGAAAGTATTTGTGGTCACACACACATTCACAGCAACTACAATATTATTCACATTACCCATTTTCAATCACATATGACATACAAATCATATACAACCGAATTTGGATTCCAACTTTAAACATTCTCCTTGGTTCATAAAGATCAATGGACAGGGGAAATAACAATCATAATGAATAATAATAATATAAAGTAATAACGAGTTAGTACATGAAATGCGCCCTGACATAAGGCGATGTGCTGATGATGGTGAGGAGGAATGATGAAGAATGGTTAAGTTCACTCACAAACGTAAGCCGCAAAAGAGACTTTCGAAAAACAAAACAAAACATAAACAAAACAAATGGGAAACGAAAACATTTGATAAGAGGAAAAATCGAAAGAAAAATCCCCTGGCACTACAGACCGTAGTGAAGTTTAGAGTACTTTGTTCCTGCACACATCTATAGACGCTCAAAAAGAAACGCACAACCAACACAACACCGCACGACACACACGCACGAACAATCACACATATACAACACAACACCACGCGTGTATGCACACACCATGCTATCCAGGTACCTCATCTCATTCGTTACGAGGTGACATCCATCAGCACGATCATCACATCTACCGACAGTATTACCCACACACAAACACACACACACACACACACCAGTGCGTGCACGGACGCACGCACACGCACGCCGGCAGCGCGCGCTGCCGCATCAGCCGCAGACACATGAAACAAGACAGCACAAGGTCACACACACAACGCCAGACACGTACCCGCGCAGCTCGCGAACCACACCCACCCCAGTATCACACACACTACACACAACAACCACACAACACACTACACCCCACAAACCACACACGCCACAGCGCGCGCGCAAGTCACACACTTACGCAATCTCATCACGATTATCGTCGGAGCCAGAGCTCATTCACAACTACCGACAGTATACCCACTCCCACGCAACACACACACGACACACGCACACACACACAGCACACACACACACACACACACACACACACACACAACACACGACACGCACGCACGCACGCAAGCACGCACACACACACACACACATGTGCGTGGGGACACACACACACACACACAAACAAACATTCACGGTCACACACACACCACACCACACACACACCACACACACACATAGATATGCTGGGCGAGAGCGATAGCATGTATCGTCACAACTTTGGTTATACAGGCTCCAAAGAATTACACTTGTTCTCTCTCAAAATTTAACTAATCATGCATTCTGCTTAGGATAAAATAGATAACTGGTCATAAAAACAAGATGGAAATAAACATAAATTTCCATTGCACAATGAGCGTTGACTTTAAGTTGAAAAACAAACGTGTAATGTTCTAATATCATCCCGTATTACTCTACTGCATGTGTTCATATAATACGAAGGGTCGATATTGCGTCTTGTGGGATGTATAAACCAAATAAATCGACAAAACAATGTGTATGATAATACGATTTTGTTTCAGTCATATATTTTTCCTATTTGCAAAAAATAGTTTCAAACACAAAAAACATTGATGGAACCCTTCTTCTTCTTCTGTCTTCTTCTAAGAGGATCACCCTGGAATCTCACCACACCATACAAACCTGAGTCGACCCTGGACAAATAAACTATTCAATGTAGGACTCCCCTTTGATAGAAAAGTACCAAATTCAATTCATCAGTCTCACTGAGTACAACACATTTTGTATGGTCTTCTTTTCAAAACTCATTCATCTCGAGTATCAGCGGATACCAGTGAGAGCATGACTTGCAGGTACACACAACCCTCCTCATTCCCCGTTTTTTGCTCGTTTAGAATCTGGTGTCAAAAAGTTCTAGCCAACAGTTGTATTTTCCTGTTGTAAAAGGGATGAACAATGTTTTTTATTTCTTACATGGCTTGTCACTCTTTCGCTATGAGATGAATGTATGAGGTCTGCGCCAAGTACACACCAGGGAAATTACTTTCTAAACGCTTATTCAAAGAATGATAATAATAGTACATTAAGGAGTAACATTGTCTAATGGAAGGTAATGTTTGTCTTCAGAGACGCATTCTCCTCTTATTCATTCCTCCACTGGCATTGGTCTGTGGATAGCAGCCAATTCACAAAAAAGAATAAAACAAAAAAAACGTGTGGCCTCCATTTTCCTCTATAATAATGGACCTGACCAGGACCTGTGTGGAGAGTGCTAGCGGCACAGAGGACATAAAACACACTTTCTGAAAGCGCTATCTGACCCATTTCTGATCACGCACCAAACAATGTGGGTCCATGGTATGCATTCATTCAAACAACGTGAGGGAAACGTGTTATTACTGTCTTTTCTTACAGAAAACTGCATTTTATTTTTTAAGATCATATCGCTACGATCAATCCCCATACTCAGTTAACAAATTTCAGTACTCATGCCTGGGCTAACTAGACCAAAATTCTAATGTTTTGTTACGTGGGTTCTTTTTGTTTGTTTGGTTGGTTGGGGCGTTTTTTGGGGGGTTTTCAAGGCAGATTTAGTTTCAGGAGTACAGCCAGAAAAGCTTATGTTTTCATCTGCAACTGTGTTAGTTCTTCTTCGTCTAGTGACACACAGAAACAAAACAAAACTAAAAAAAAAGAAAAACCGCATTGCATACAACAAACCTAAAAACGCAAGAGTGAAGTGGCGCAAAGGCACTATACCATGACCTTTCTGGTTTGTAGCTGAAAAACCAAACTAACTGGTCTTCACTTAATTCAAAGCGATTCAGAGGAACACACACACACACACACACACACACACGCACACACACACACACACAACACACACTTACGCTTATTTTTAAAGTCCAAGGATGGAAAAACGAATTGTGGGTTTAGGAAAAACATTTTCTATAAGAGATTGAATGACACTGGATACATACTTTTCCAAGAGGTTTAAGCTCAGAGCCAATGAAAAGTTATGACAAAAACACTTCAACTGGTTTCCACAGTGTTGAATGGTACAATGAAGAGGAAAAGTTACTGTGGTGAGATTTTGTGGAGTGAGGGGAACTGCTCGCTGCAGAGCTGTCAAGTCCTGTAGCTGATTGAGTACAGTTCAAAATCGTAGGTGATTGGTAGAAGTACAAGCATGGTTTTATAAAAGGAAGGTATTTTTAAAACATACCATTATTTTCTGTTGCGGCATGGGGATCTCGGTTTGATTTGTGCCGCTTCCTTGGAAAGTTTTGATTCACCCACAATTGTAGAGTACACTTAGCCAATGTAAAGCTTGGTACAGTCAGTTTTTGGTTTAGATATATATATATTATATATATAATATATTATATATATATATATAAAAATACATTAAAAGGAACACAACGCACTTAATGTCATAATATTTTGCCAAATTTTCGGCCGTGCGGCCTTCTTCTGGGGCTTGTTTATTGACAAGGGTAAGAACGTCATAACTATTGACGCAT
>JADBJO010031267.1:15000-16950 GCA_016801955.1 Conus betulinus | reverse complement strand
ACAGACAGGACCAGACAGACGCGACAGTTGTCTCTGGTGTGTGTGTGTGTGTGTCGGTGGTGTGTGCGTGCGTGCGTGCGTTGCGGCGCGTGGGTGCGCGGCGCGCCGCGCAGTGCGTGGCGTGCGTTATGTGTGTGTGTTTGGTGTGTGTGTGTGTGTTGTGTGTGGGTGTGTGTGGGGCCGTGGGCTGGGCCTAAGAATGTGTAGTTGAAGGGTGATGTTTGAACGCCATGCTTGTGCGGATGAAGAATGTGAAAGGAGAAATCAAAATGGGTTCTAGGACATGACAAGCCTGATCGTTTTTTGTACCAACAACTGACGATGTCTCTCCTCCCGCTCAAACTAGCACACCCCAAAACACACCACCTTCGCACCCACAGCCCACCTCCCTCTTTTCCCACACAAATTTATCGCTCCCAAACGCACCCGTTCTAACCAAATGCCCATGCCATTCATCCTTTTCCATCGACGCCTCCCTCCCCAAAACTCGTTATTCACAAACCGAATTGAATCTTAGTAATGTCGACCAGGGCAACTCGAAATTGGAAGAAAATATCAACGAGGAAATAATAAAGTAAGTGTGTGTGTGTGTGTGTGTGTGTTGTGTGTGTGTGGTGTGTGTGTGTGTGTGTGTGTGAGAGAGAGAGAGAGAGAGAGAGAGGAGCGAGGAGAGAGAGAGAGTGTGTGTGTGTGTGTGTGTGTGTGTGTGTGTGTGTGTGTGTGTGGGTGTGTGTGTGTGTGTGTGTGTGTTTTGCAGGCAGTGGGACAATTATGCCTCTTTTTAAAATGCATTCGCTGCGCAAAATGCAACAGTTTTTTTCATGTGTGCGTGCTTATCATTCGCAAATAATAAACATGCGTGCGTTTGTTTGTTTGTTTGTTGTTTGTTTTAGATTTTGTGTGGGTTACGTACGCAAACTATATCAAAAGTTACAATGGCTATAATCTGTTCCGCGCAAATTATGTTGTTATGTTATATTTTACGCTGTTGTTACTTTTTGCTCTGTGTTTGTGTCGTCAGTATCATCAAAGGGCTTCTTTATCGTAGGCCTCTGGACTCAGGAAACTAACGCACAAGTCGTGTCTCAGATTGGATTCCGTGTAGATCTAGTCTCACAGAATGGCCTATAAAAGAGACACATGAACTAGGGTTCCGTTGATTCCGTTCCCTTTGGAGTGTCCATGTTAGGTGGACTGTGTTGTGTAAGCTAGTTACCACCACCGAGAAGTTTACTTCTTCACAATGTCGTTCGTTTTGCTCGATTTCAGCAAGATCACGCAAAAAAACGACTGTCTGATTTAACTAAACATCCCAGAACAATAGATTGTTAAGGAAGGAAGAACTCATTAGCTCAATGAGCGAACCTGGGTTTAAAAATAATAAAAGACTGATTCAGAATCTGTTCAACCACGTAAATTTCACATTTCCTTCTGAACAGCTACATTAAAGTTACAGCTGCGAGTTGATTACCAGCATGAATAGTTTAAAAATATGATTAAAAAAAGGAGATTAAAAAACCACCAACAAACTTGTTTCAAGCTCTCTGCTCTCTTCAGGGTGTCATTTTGGGCACGCTAACGGTGTTATATAGTGTGTTTCACACACAATATATATAACACCGTTAGCGTGCCCAAAATGAACACCCTGAAGAGAGCAGAGAGCTTGAAAACAAGTTGTTTGGTGGTTTTTTAATCTCCTTTTTTAATCATATTTTTAAATTTATGTCGCTCCCTTCCCGGTTGAGCGTTTTTAGAGTTCTTGCTGGCTCTCTACTTTTATTTGTGATATATATATATATATATATATATATATAATGCTGAACAATTAAGTAGTGGGGGAAAACAAGTGCGGGGTCAACAATTCTTCCATTACTATAGTAACGATTTGGCAAAGATAAGAAACCGAGAGGGAAAAAAAATTGAAGATGAAATAAATGGGAAAATGTATAT
>JADBJO010031267.1:5000-12500 GCA_016801955.1 Conus betulinus | reverse complement strand
GAGATAGAGAGAGAGAGCAGGTCTAGAGGAGAGAGAGAGAGGTAAGAGCGGGTAAGGGGAGGAGAGTGAGTGTGGCGGAAGTAGTGAGAGAGAGAGGTCGAGGTTCGAGAGTTTCAAGGAGGAGGGGGAGACGAGGGCGTTGGAGTAGAGGAGGAGAAGTGGAGAAGAGAGAGAGAGAGGGAGAGGAGAGAGACGAGTGGAGAGGATGGGAGGACGAGGAGAGAGAGAGAGACAGTTAGGGGACAGTAGTGGACAGAAACCATAGTCGTTAGTTCAAGGCGAAGATGCTGTTGTGATTAGGAAGGCTTCTCATACCCTCCACCCACCTTCAGCGCCCATTTCTTACTACCCCCCCCCCCCCCCCCCCCCCCACACCAGTCTTTTCACCAGTCCCCCCCTGCTCTGTTACCTCTATTCCTCTCCCCCATTTTTGCATCCCTCCCATTTCCTCTGCCTTAGTAAAACAAAAAAAAAACTTTTCTAATGCCAAGCAAGCCAACGAGAGAGAGAGAGAGGGAGAGAGAGAGGCAGAGAGAGAGAGAGAGAGAGACTGACAACCAGACGCATGTATACACACGCACAATACATGCATACACGCACACACACATAGATACATGCATACATACATACATGCATACATGCATGCATACGTGCATACATACATTCATACATACACATATACACATGCATAGATGCTATTCAACATGAGGAGTGGATATTCATTCTATGATGTAGATAGGAACTAGTTCCTTTAGAAATGTTTGGTGATGTTGGCATTGTTGAAAATAGGAAAATGCATTGATCATTAAAATGCATTTCTGTTTTAGAAAAGGATTCTCTTAAAGCAACAAACATAAAAACATAAAAAACAAACGACTACTACTACTACTACTACTACTACTGGGAACATTCACAAAACAAATCGAGCGATCACTGATCTTCTCATTCAATGATGCTATGACCAGCAAACTCGCAACTTTGTTAACTAGAGAAGCAACTAGCTACTTTTGACTTACATGTCATGAGCACCTACATGACACAAGAATCAACGTCATAGGATGAGTGGGGAGTGAGACAGTATGTACATACACCACCATCATTATTATGACGAACGCAGACATTTCCTGTGCCTGTCATCATGCTGTGGCACTGTATTCATATACCTTGCTCGTTTCCCTCCCCCCTCATGCTAGTGGAGGGGGTGGGGGTGAGGGTGAGGGTGAGGATGCTGGTGGTAGATGCAGGAAAGAAACCATAGTTTTGCCGCAGCTGGCACTAACTCCAGAAGACCTCTTAGCGAGTGCTCACTCCTGTTTAGACCAAAACTTCTTCGGCGTCCAATGGCGGTATATCACCAAACCCCTCTCCCTAGATTCTTGTCATCTCCACTGCCCAGTGCCTCAGCCTTCCTCAATTTCCCCTACTCTTTGACCGGATAACTCCGAAATGTCCCTTTCTTGCTTCCTGCTGTTCTCTCTCTGTCAGTTACGTAATCACGGTGAACAGCTTATTCCAAAGACCCATTTTTTGTCCACCAGAGTGATTCCAGTTCACACGTACTGAGAGCATCCATTCTCGGCACTGGCGTGACATTTTGACGTAACATGCATGTTGCCTTACTTACTATGAATCTGCGATCTAGCTTATTTCAATATTTAACAATGCACTTAGGCATATGCCCATTTCTGTTCGGTTGAACTTGAAAAAAAAGGCCTGATCTTAACAATGTAGCAGAAGATTTGTTACAAGCGTTACGCGTAATGTCATTTCAGTGTGTGTCTTCTATCAGTATGCAAAAAGCAAATGTGCGTGATGGCACATTATTAAAGAAATACAATAAAACAAAAGTAATGTTGAAATATGGTTTCTTCTCCCGAAAAAGGTAAACGGGAAATCCATGACTATGAGGCTATGACGCCTTTACATATTGGATCATTGGAAAAAGGTCTTTGCAGTATTCTTCTTTCTGCAAATTATGACCGCTGTTTTCCCTCTTTCTCCTGAGATCATGCTAATGTTGAAGGTTACCACACACACACACACACACACCACACACACACCACACACACACACACACACACACGCACGCACGCACGCACGCACACACACACGCGCGCGCGCACACACACACACACACACACACACACACACACACACACACACACACACACACACACCACACAAGCACGCACGCACGCACGCACACACATCTATTTATCTACTTATCCCGGACTACCTATCTCTCTACCTATATACGCAGAGAGAGAGAGAGAGAGAGAGGAGAGAGAGAGAGGAGAGAGAGAGAGAGAGAGAGAGAGAGAGAGAGAGAGAGAGAGAGAGAGAACGGAAAATGGGACAATTCACCAATTACAACATCCCCACGTAAATCAAGAAACCTGTGTAAAATATTAGTGTCACAATGCAGACGGGAATCCGGCAAGATTGGCAATCGCCCTGGGGCAAATGAAACTGTGATTTTGCACCGGGGCGAAAGGAAATTGACTGTAGCGCTCAATTCAAGATTGCACAGGCACGGACAGCAATTTCGATTTGCACCAAAAGACTTTAAAACAGAATTAACCCAAATAATTCATTTCGAATTTCCTCTTTATCCTCCTCGTTTGCCTCGTTCTCCTCCCCCTAGTTTTCTTCTTCTTCTTCTTCTTCTTCTTCTTCTTCTTCTTCCTCTTCTCTTCTTCTTTCCTCTTCGTCGTCGTCGTCGTCGTCGTCGTCGTCGTCGTCGTCCTCCTCCTCCTCCTCCCCCCCCCCCTCCTCCATCATCATCCCCCATCATCATCATCATCATCACCATCATCATCATCATCATCATCATCATTATTATTATTCTCATCATTATTATTATTACAGTAACGGTGATGATTATGATGATAAACCATGGAACTGCTTTGTTTACGTATGCATAAGATTTATTTACTTGTACATTTATTTTTCATTACTGTGATCGCTGCTACAAAACTGTCAAAACCAGATTCATTAACGAGTAATATAGGAATACACTATTATGAAGTCTTAGTTTAAAAAAAAAATGCGCGCACAACCACACACACACACACACACACACACACACACGGGCGCGCGCGCGCACACACACACACACACACACACACACACACTCACACACACACACACACACACACACACACACACACAGTGCGCGATCTCATGTTGATGCCAACTGCATATCCTTCTTCAATCGCTTTACTGCTCTTTTCGTCGTTGCTGCTTGGCTGATTTTTGGAAGTATTGCACTTCGGGCGTCATTCCTTTCAGTACAAACACCTCCACACTCACCGATGGGGGTGTGGCGAATGGACATAACCCTCCATGCAAAGTTGACCAGTTTCAAACTACAATAACCACCAGCACGACACCGCCGGCAAATAGGCAGCAAAGAAAACACACCCATCCATCTAAACATATCTTCTCCACCTAAAGAAGGACGCGCGAAAGTGTATCTCCCTCCCGACCCCATAAACATGTATTGTTCAGTGTTATCCTTTTTCTTTGTTGTTTTTTGTTTTGTTTGTTTGTTTGTTTGTTTGTTTCTTCTTCCTTTGTATGCTTTCATTCACCTCCCCCCCCCCCCCCCCCCGCCCCCACCCCCATTTTTCTTGCATTTCACTTCAAGCTTTTAGTTACAAACATTGCTATGAAGACAATGACAGTCAATTCAATTCTGTATAGAATGTATCAACTGTATCAACCAAACGACCTGAGAGGGAAGAAGGCTAACTCATTACAGATGAGTAACATCTGGGGGGTATAGCTCATTTTCTTTTTTTTTTTTTTTTTTTTTTTTTTTTTAAACCAAATTCAATGCTTTCCCCTTACTTGTCAAAATGAATATTTTGCAGAACATGGATGTCATTTACTTATTTATTTATTTCGATTTTTTTTTTCATAATTTTTCTTTTGTGTTATTGGAGTCGTCAGTCTTTCTTTTTTTTCCCTCCTGGACGCAAGCTGGTGTGAATGCTCTGTCATTTTTGTTGACTTGTCTTCAGCTGATCCTTTCGGAGGTTTCTGAGTGAAATAGTTTGAAATGATGTTAGTTGGGAGATCGGTTCACTGTATCATAGGCAGATTACATCAATACGTTTGGCAGTTTCAGACATTTGCATCTCACTGGTCACGTCGTATTATTAAGCTTTCTGATGTACCGGCCATTGCCGTCTGTCCCGTGAATTCTGGTGGTGTCTCTGTCGCTGAACGCAAACTCTGACACAGGTTATCTCCCTTGCAATGCTCTAAACAGTGTCGACCTAAAACGAGCTACGATGAAACCAACATTGAAAATCTTCATATTATTATTATTATTATTATTATTATTATTTTATTCACTGAATTTTTTTTTTTTTTTTTTTTTTTTTTTTTTTTTTTGGGGGGGGGGGGGGGGGGCGGTAATTGTTTCTTGTTGTCTGCTTGGTCTTTCTCTTTTTCACTCCGATTACCAGGTCTGCTTGTTACGTGCAGCATAAGCACTTCCAAGGCAGAATGACACTTGACCTATTTTGCTGAGTAGTTTTTAAAAGATCGGATAACGAAATTTTAAAAAAAGAAAGAAGGAAAAAAAGAAAAGTATCTTGATTAAAAAGACCACGAGTAAAAGATAAGATGAAGGTAGATTCTGATTTGAATAGACAAATGAATGAAAGTATAATTTTGATGGAGAACACCCTCTGAATCTGTCTCCTACAGGGCATCACCTTGCAACCTTATTCTTGGCAGTGTGTGGTGTGTGTGTGTGTGTGTGTTAAGCCTAAAACGCATGGTATGGGGCACTGGGACATTCAGTTTAATTGTCCATAGATTTCGATCTTCTAGACCGCCCCTCCCCCCCCCCCCCCCCCCCCCCCCCCCCCCCCCCCCCCCCCCACCCTCCCACCTATCGTTTCCTTTCTTTCTTGCCTTCGATCGCCCTGTCCTTTCATAGAGTGCGTCTTTCAGGTGTGGCACGCTCTCCAATGTCTCCTTTGGGGGGACAGGGGGGGGGGGGGGGGTGGCGATAAGGACATATCACAGAGAGAGAGAGAGAGAGAGAGAGAGAGACAGACAGACAGACAGACAGACAGACAGACAGACAGACAGAGATACAGGCAAGCAAACAGACAGAGAGACAGGCAAAGACACAGGCAAACAAAAACACAGACTAGACTGACACAGAGAAACAGAGAAGATGAACGGAAGTACTTGGAAGATAACAGATATTAAACGGAAGAAAATTACGGAGGATATGTGGTTTTTGTTTTGTTTGTTTGTTTGGCTGTCTGGGTTTCCACTCCTAAATTGCACAAAGTGCTCCTTGAACCGGCGTTATTGCTTCCAATTGCATCTGTGCAGAGACTGCTTCTAATCGTGCGTTGTCATTCAGAACAGTCGTTTCCAGGAAATGGTTGATGGGGTAAAAAAAAAAAAGAAAATCAAACTTATTAAGGAGAAGGCTGTTATGGTTAAAAAAAAAAGATAACGTTCGCATACATTGCCTGCATATACGTGGAACAAAATGGTGGGCTGCTTTTGTTTGTTTGTTTGCGGTTTTCTTTTGTTTTTTTGTTGTTTGTTTGTTTGTGTTTCCGTTTTTCTTTTCAATACTATGAACAAAATGAAGACAAAAAGGACATGTAACTACTTAATTTTGTGTTCGAAAAGTGATAAGAGGACAAGCATTGAACAAAAACAAATAAAAGTGCATGAAAGAAACTGTTCGGGGATGGAGGGTGGTAGGGGGGGGGAGGATGTGTGGGGGGATAAAAAGAGGAAAACTGTGGAAAGAAACTTGGAAATAAAATCTGCAGCACACAGTTACGGCAGCATGCGCTTCTGCATATGAAGAAGACAATCAGGGCAGCAAAGAGCATTGACCCAGGACGTATTTATGGACGCCTGTTATTTGCTGATGGACGTGTTATCTTAGCGCAACACGTCGTTACCATTAAAGACATAAAGGTAGAGGTCGTATAGAAACTGAATATAGGAACCTCTACTCGTTTAAGTGCTCAATACGACGTTTGGAACTCTGTGATGGTGTTCATGTAGAAATTCTGTGACTGCACTCCCCCTGCAAAAGCAACAACTTTGTGAAGTGTAGGGAGGCTCTCTGATAAGTACATCATAAATCCTATCCTAGAACAGTAACAGGAAGAAAATTGGGGGACGAACAACACACACACACACACACACACACACACACACCACACACACACACACACACACACACACACACAGAGCCACGCACGCACGCACACGCACGCACGCGCGCGCGCGCGCGCGCGCACCACACACACACACACACACACACACACACACACACACACACACACCGCTCCCTACTTTCCTTTTCCCTCTAGATTCTATATTATATCCCAGCTGTTTGTTGTTTGTCTGTTTATTTATTTATTCGTTTGATTATCTATTTAGCGTGTGTGAGTACGTGCACACGTGTGTGTGTGTGTGTGTGTGTGTGTGTGTGTGTGTGTGTGTGTGTGTGTGTGTGTGTGTGTGTGTGTGTGTGTGTGATATTAGAGGAAAAAAGACGACGAGAGGTGAGTGTGTAATAACAACAAGTACTTTCGATCAAGAATTCATTGAATATGCCTAACTGTTTAGTAACACAAGATTATATCATTTCCCTTTCTTTTTGCAATACATTTTTTTTTATATATCCTTTTTGAGCTCTACAATTATTGTTACTATCAATGTCCTGTGGTTTTCAAGATATCCGTAAAACATGCCCGACCTTTTTTTTTTAGCTGATGTCATTTCAGATCGTACCATTCGTCATTGTTCTTGTTGTTCTCTCATGTATTTCCATTTGTTTCTGTATTCATTTTGTATGATTCGCTTCACGTGAATTAAACATATCAAATGCAATATCAATATCACCATCAATCAGACCAACCGCACTAACTATCACTGATGTTGCAGATTCACTATTCATTTCATCACGCTGAAGATCAGGATAAACATCTTGCCACACTAAGTTTTCAACTATTCCTATTTCTGACTTTGCAATTTGTATAGGCATGTTACTGACTTGGAGACCTGCATTCAGAGGTAGAGGTAGCTGGTCTGATTCGATGCGTTCACTCACAATGGGGGAGCATGACAAGCCTGTATGAGCAAACATGTCTTCGGAAGCCATGTAACAGTCGTTTATACTATTCTCATTATCTGAAATGTTTGTGAAATGACGCTGGGGGTCACCATTGCATGCATCATTAACTATACATAATCAAAAGAATGTTTTCCATGCTTGTTCAAAATCTTAACTTTGGAGCGTCTTTTTTGTATCGTTTTGTCACCATCAGTGTTAATGCAGGAACCGTTTTTACAAGAACACAATTACTGGAATGCGGCAGTCGTTCTGCTGTTCAGATCTTAAGCTCATAGTACATAACTTGACATCACGCATGTTAAATAACACCTCGGTGAGACAGCCCTAAAAGAAATTAGGTATTACCTCGTGAATATCAGGAAAAA
>JADBJO010031267.1:0-2500 GCA_016801955.1 Conus betulinus | reverse complement strand
ACTCTCCCCCCCCCCCCCCCCCCCGCCTATTCTTGACCTTATGACCCCTTCCTTCTTCTCTCCCTGTATTCGGTGTCTGTCCGTCTGCCAGTCTGTCTATCTGCCTTTTTCTCTCTCTCTCTCTCTCTCTCTCTTCTCTCTCTCTCTCTCTCTCTTTTACGTCTCTCTACCATTCCCCTGTCTCCTAAATCCTACCCTTCTCTCACTCTCAATCTCCATACCTCTGTTTTTCTCTGTCTCATGCGCCCTCGCTCTTGCCATTCTCTCAGCTCCATCCTTTTTTTCCCTTCTATATTTTTTCGTTTCCTTCCTCTTCTTCATTGTTGATACCATGAAGTGTGTGGCTAACAAAGCGAATGGGAAGGGGAAACTGTCGGGGAAAAAAAAGATAATGACTACCTGGTCATTCCACCCCATCAGAGTCCCCAGTAAGCCTGCCACTCACTTCTCTGACGTAACACACACACACTCTCTCTCTTTGATTTACGGTTATAGATAAATATATATTTCCCCATACCAAACACATCTACATAGCAACAAGAACTGGAGAAATGAATGAATGTAAAGTAACTTTTATTCAAGACTGGCACAGCCTTTTAAACTTGAATAAAGTTAGACAAATACAAGTACTGACAGAAATAAATACAAATAACACCGATTTTAATTGAAACGAAATTAGATATGAAATGAGGCAAGGGACAATAAATAATAAACAAAAACAAGTAGGGTAACTCTTGCTCCCACAAGAAAATATAACTCCACAGGAATGCTGCTTACGTCACCGACTCGCCAAGCAGACATAACAGCACGGATTTTTTTTTTTTTTTCATATGTGATTTCGTTTCAATTAAACCGAGGTTATTTGTAGTTGTTTTCTATCCGTCTTTGTATTTGTCTGACTTTACTCAAGGTTAAGAGGCTGTGTCAGTCTTGAATAAACCATGCATTCATTTTGCCAGTTGTTGCTGTGTAGATGTGTTTGGTATGGGGTATATGGGCAAATTTGGAGCATCATTTTTGGGGAGGATGTTTCCTTGTTTGTTCTGTGTGCTCTGTGCTGTCGTGTCTGCCAGGCGATTCGGTGTCGTAAGCAGCATTCCTTTGGAGTTATGTTTTCCTGTGGGAGCAAGAGTGACCCTACTTGTTTAGTGTCCATTAGTTACGTTGTTAAACGCTCTGATGGTCTTTCAGTCAGCGAGTCGTTCAACGAAGGGAGAAGAAAAGCGTTTTAATTCTCATGAACCACTGGCCAACGGAGTAGTGAACTCTCAGTGGTTCACGGTGTCGGGCACTGAGCATTATGGAAAGCAGAGCCCGGTCATCCCTGTCTTTCCACCTGTTTTCTTCTTCCCTAACTTCCAAAGGCACAGTTCTGTCATTGGGTGGACACACTTAGTATATAAGATGTGGAAATCATGCCCGACGTGTAGATCAAGTTTGTGAACATTAGCACTGCAGGCAAACGCTCTGAGTTTCGTACGAATGCTACCAGAGATTTAGTTGTTTTTAACCCTCATCTGTTTTCGCCTAAGTCTCGTATTACACCTGCAAGTAGAATATGTATCAGACCATCTGGATCACCAGCTTTGTAAACTTTCTTGACATTGGTCTCTAGTAAGACCGCTACGGGCCTGCTTGAATATCCTGACAAGCACAGAAAGTTGTGAAGAAACAGAATAGGATGACGGTACTGCTACCATTATGTTAAGATTAAGGTTAAGATTAAAATCATAGTCCCGTCAACAGCAGAGGTTATCTCAGGACTGTCACCACGTTTCAAACTACCAGGTATAGAGACCGTTATGTGATTCATCAGTAGACAATTTCCACTTTAAAGAATGTCAATACTGGTGTCTGACAGAGGTGGACCATGTTATTGAAAATGTGCTCACGGATCCCTAGAATATGATCTTTAGCAGATGGTTCCGTTCTGATGCAATATTTCAAGGGGGGGGGGGGGGGGGGGGGGGGGGGGGGGGCAAGAAACAAACGCGCACATAACTGCAGGTATCCATCCGTTCATGGGAGGAGACAGGAAGTAAGCACGGGCAATTACAGGCTGGTAAAAACAAACAGATCTATCTGGCCGAAGAGGTACCAAGGATCTACCGAAAGTGTGGTGAATAAAGTGTGTGTGTTGTGTGTGTGTGTATGTGTGGGTGGTGTGTGTGTTGTGTGTGGGTGTGTGTGTGTGTGTGTGTGTGTGTGTGGTGTGTGTGTGTGTGTGTGTGGGGTGTGTGGCCTGCATGAGTATGCACGTGCATGATATGTGATAAGTTTGTTATGTGATAAGTTTTTGAGTGTGTGCAGGGGAGGGGCGGTTGGGTGTGTGTGTGTGTTGTGTGTGTTGTGTGTGGGTGTGTGTGTGTGTGTGTGTGGGGTTGTGTGTGTGGGTGCGCGCGCATGCGCGTCGAGGAGAGAAGAGGGAGAGAGAGGAGAGAGAGAGAGAAAAGAGGAAAGAGGATGAGAGAGAGAAGAGAGAGAGGCGAGAATAGAAGGA
>JADBJO010031266.1:10000-16951 GCA_016801955.1 Conus betulinus | reverse complement strand
TCCTCTTCCCGTTCTTCTTCCGCTTCCGGACGCGTGTGCCGGTGCGTTGTGGTGTTTGGCCACTTCCATCCGCGAAGTTTTGCGCTGATTGTCCACGTTCTTCGCCTTGGTGTGGTGTCGGTTGTACCTTGCTCCCCTGGCTCCTCCACACCGAAGTCATCTAAAGATGTCTTGTTGGGAATAGGGTGGTTTGTACTTGTTCGTTGTCCGACAGATGTGAGTGTGTGTTTTGTGGTTGGTGTTGTGTGTGTGTGTGTGGTGTGTGTGGTTGTGTGTGTTGTGGAGAATAGAGAGAGGAGAGAGTGAGAGAGAGAGAGGGGTGGGAGACTGTGTGTGTGTGTTACACACACACGGGAGTGCCGTTGTAGTGGTGCAACTCAGGAAGAGACTACTGTGTGTGTGGGCGTGTTGTGTGTGTGTGTGTGTAGAGAGAGAGAGAGGGCAGAGAGCACTGTGTGTGTGTGTGTGTGGGTGTGTGTGTGTGTGTGTGGTGTGTGGTGTGTGTGGCGCGTGCGTGCCTGCTGTATGTGTGTGCGTGTGTGTGTTGTGTCGTGTGTGTGTGTGTTGTGTGTGGAGTGTGGTGTGTGTGGCGCGGTGGGATCAGTCCTGTCATTATCATCATGGCTGTTGTGTGTGTGTGGGTGTGCGTGTGGGTGTGGCGTGGGGCGTGCGTGTGAGCGGGGGAGGTGCGTGCGATGCATGCTGATAAGTAGTGTGTACCAAAAATCATTTGCCCGTAGGGCTCAAGGTGTTGAAAGGGCGTGCTCGGGCATGGAAAGCGAGTGAGAGGGCTGCAATTCCATATAAAAAAACGCTCTTGACGTGATGTGCCGAGGGGCGGGGGGGCGGGGGGGGGGGGGGGGGGGGGGTGGGGAAGTGGTAGCCATCGATGGTTGCCATGTTCTCACGCCTTGACCGAACTTCCTGCCATATCGTCTCAGTGTGCATGCCGACCAAAGTTAACGGGAAGACAGAAACGGCACACTGCTGGCCACTCCTAC
This sequence comes from Conus betulinus, assembly GCA_016801955.1. Taxonomy (NCBI): domain Eukaryota; kingdom Metazoa; phylum Mollusca; class Gastropoda; order Neogastropoda; family Conidae; genus Conus; species Conus betulinus. The sequence continues at coordinate 15,950 of JADBJO010031266.1, read as the reverse complement.
CACTGAACAACACCCTCTGACAGAAACGCACCGCTCATATCCTCGAGTGACTCCCATACACTGGCAGGTGTCTGTAGCCTCCTAGCGCTTGTCTGGTGCATGGGGAAGACCGCATTCATCAGGCTCAAGAATAAGTGCCAGAGATCAGCTTAGTGTCACAGAATTTAACCCCACACAGGAACAGCTGACGTAGGCATACGTACTGTGATCATGGTCTCAAGTCCTCACTATCACTGGGCCGAATAAGAAGAGGGGAAGAACGGTTGTTGCCACATGTTCTGCTCATCGGCGCGCCCATACCTTGCCTGTCTGTCAGCGTGGGGCGACCATCTAGTGTTTTACCCTCGAAGGTTCTCACAGTCCGAAGCAACCTGTAGGTTCCGACATCGAGAAGGCAGGATTGTTGTGACTTGTGCCGAAAAGTTGGCCCCATAAGCAAGTTCCGGGGGATGCAGCTGGATGGACGTAGTGGGCACACCTGCCAAGAAGTTCAGTGTTTGCTCTCCCTCAGAACAGACACCTTTGGACCACGCTCCTGAATCACTCAGCAGAGATTATGCTCCTTCAGAACAGAACACTCTTTGAACCACAATCCCCGAAGATCAGATTCAGCAAGAGTATTCCTTCCTATCAGACACCAGACCCTTTTGAAACGACCATTGAAGGTGGTGATCAAGTCAGGACAGAGCGTATCTCCTTATCTTGGAAAACAGACACCTACTGTCATCCCGCACCTAGGTTTAAGACCCACCATCAGATCAGGCAGAGAGTATCTCGCTATCCGAACAGATACCCTTTGAACGCTAGCGGTCACTGAAGTTCAATCCGCAGAGATTGAACTTCGATGCATAACAACACCATTAACCACATCACTGAGTCAATCTAGCAGCTAGTGTCAGTGTCCTGCGTCGGGCTTGGCCGGTTGCTAACACAGCCTGACATGGAGTGGCTCTCCGCTGATGGGTTGTAGATCGGGGCTAGGCTGGGGCAACTAGGATATGCAGCTGTGCGTGGCGTGGCTGAAATAAAGGGCTGCATGAGATGCGTAGGGAACTGGCGAGACTGGCAAAACAAAACCAAAAGCCACACAAAAAAAGAAACTAGACAAAAGTTATGAATATTAGTTGTGTCACTCTACGCACACACAGCACACACCCACGCACGCACAAGCACGCACGTCACGTGCACTGCACGGCCCATGCACGCACGCACGCGACGCACGCACGGCACGCCGCACGCACTCACGCACGCACAGCACACACAAACACACCACACACACAGAATGGGTGATGTGTTCACAGCAAAATAACGCAAAAACAAAAAAAAAATTTTCTCAATTCGTGGTGTGTCATGTAATCTTTGTCATTTTTGGTTTTGAACGCACATGTCCGTAACGCTCACAATCATCTTTTTTTCTTTTTTGCCTTTTCTTTTAATAAAAGAATAGTTGCTTCTCCACCCCCCCCCCCACTGATCGGGTGGCTCGCCACCGCACCACCCTCGCCAACCTCTGTCCAAAAGAGTCCTTTCGAAAGCTAAACAAAAAAAAAAAAAAATGAACTAGAAACAGGACGCACAAAATTGGCCTGGTGGACGCACAACTCGTGTGTGTGGGTGGGTGGGGGTGGGGGTTAAAAACGAATTCCTGGGATGGAGAACAACGTCCAACCTTCTGACCGCTGCGCTCCTGCCTTCTTCAGGGTCGGAACCACACGAGCGGATCACGGCGCTGCGTTGCCCAGGGGGTTGGAGCAGTTTCACACATCGTACAGTCCCCATCGTCGGCGCCTTGCTCATCGACTAAAGTCAGCTACAGAACTGTACAACCCGCCCTGAACAGGCAGGACCATGCCCTCCCACGCTTCAGCATCCCTTCCTTTCTCCCCTCTTGTTTCTCTTCCTTGTGCATGTCACAGTGCGCTTCATCTCACTCTGTTCAAGTTAATACGTTTCTCTGGTAAAAACAAAAGAAACAAAAACAAAAACAAAACAAAAAAAAAAAAACACAACCACAACACTTTGTATCATATTTCATTCATTTTCATCCTCAGGTGGTTCCCGTTTTATTAGTGGATTTCAGTTTACGTCACGCAAGTCGTACCGTTAAACGCGCTGAATGCATTTCCAAAAAAAAAAACAAACCCCAAAACAAACAAAACCAAATACAAAACACAAAAAACAAAACAAAACAAAACAAAGAAACGCTGGAATGCATTAAAAAAATAAACCTAAAAAACCTTCAAATCGCATCAAAGTCCAAATCGGTACCAAGAAAAAAACGAAGCAACATGCACGGTTCGTGTGCTGAACTAACAATTTAGGAGGTTACAAGTGCGAAAAAAAAAAAGAAAAGAAAGAAGAAACAGGACATGTGCAAAGTCAATAGCGTGTTGAACTTTAAACTTGTTGGCAGTAGTATCGATTATCGCTGATATAAGCTGAAACACCATTCGCAATGAAGCTAGCTTGCAAGGCTAAGCTGAATTTTTTAAGTTGACAACACCTCAAAGTAACATGAACAAAAACCCAGGGCTAAGACAAGGAAAAGAAATATTTACGCTTCCCCAAAATCCTGTAAAAACGGAAATATAAACAAAACAAATCGAAAAAAAAAAAAAAAAAAAAAAAGGTAGCAAAGAAAGAGGGGTAGAAGCAGAATAAGAGATGGGGAGGAGGAGGGGGAGGGAAGGATAATTCATTGAGATCTCCAATCATTGTCGTTACTTATCATTTAGATTATTATTTTTTTTGGACTGTTCTGTCGTTTCTTCTGTAGCAAGACAGGGGCATCCTTAAATCCAGTTTTAAAGTTAGGTGTAGTAGTCAAAGGTGTTGTTGCTATGATCTGGACATAATGCACGATCTTGCTTCTTTCTTCTTTTTTTTTTTTTACAGAAGCGCTTCTCTCATCGGCAGTCTATTCAAAATTAAACGTTCTTCTGGTAAACCAAAACAACAACAAACGACAACAACTATTTGGTTCACTAGAGGTATAGCGTCTGGTTTTGCTTTTCTGATGTTTCAAGGGAGATTTGATGTGTGAAAAAAAAGGCACCAAAAATACCGTCGAGCGTGATACGTGGCCTACACATGTACCATCATACGCGGCTGTACTCCATCTTCATCCCTCGGCACACTACCCCAGCCTCCTCAACCGCCATCCTCACTGCATCGTTTCCGAACTGTCACCCCAGATTATCTGAACTTCGCCCAACCACCAATCTCCCACTACCAAACACCCCCCCCACCCCCACCCAACACCCCCCCACCCCAAACAGGGCCCCCACCCCCCCCGCCCCACCCAACCCCCCCCACCCACTCCACCGCAACCTACAAACTTTTAACCGCAACCTGCACGCCCCGCACCTTCACCACCAATACATCCAGCTTGTAGACATACCCGTCACACCACCACTCGCTCGTCAAGAATAGCCACTCCTAAGGGGCGCGAAGAAAAAAGGGCAGTGGGGGTTAGCTAGTTTAGATTAGTTGAATGTAGCCATGCCCAAAACTGTATGCAGAAGCCCCCCCCCCGATTCATTTTGCAGTATTCAAAAAGTCGATCAACAGCACTCATCTGTCACACATCATAATGGTGTTATCTAAGAGTATGAACCCTCAGGCAATTAGCGAATGGGGTTTGACTTTACAACAACAAAAAAAAAAAAAAAAAAAAAAAAAAAAAGGGATGGAATGCAATGCGAAAAGAGGTAAAAATCTATTTGTCACATCAATTTTTTTCCGATCCGGCTTTATGTTTCCTTTTTTTTTTGGATGAAACTTTGTCTATTGTTTGATGGAAATAAGTCTATAGTCGAATATCTACCTTATTGTCAGTTGCGGGATTAAGCTGGCTGGCGATCATAAGATAGAAGAGATAGAGAAGAGAGAAGAGTAGAGGGCGAGAGAGAAGTAGGAGCAGATCAGAGACGAGAGGGCTGTGTGATAGCTGGGCTGCTCAAAGATAGTCATCGAAAGTGTGTGTGTAGTGTGGTGTGTGAAAGGTGTGGAGGTGTAATAGTGTGTGTGGGTGTGGTGTGTGACAAGCGCGCGCGCCGGTGGCGATGTTGTATTGAGCTAGTGACGTGCGTGCGTGCGGTGCGTGCGTGTGTGTGTGTGTGTGTGTTCGTGGGTCGTGCAGTGCGCGTGCGTGGGCGTGCGTCGTGTGTGTGTGTGTGCGCCGTGCGCTCGCGCGAGCGCTGTGTGAGCGTGTACGCGTGCGCGCAATGCAGGTCGCTCGTGGTATGTTTTTTTTCAAATTTTGTTTGGGGTCAATAGCAAGCGTACTACAATCATCACACTGAAACCATACGGCTTGCGAATACAGGCGTTCTAACCCCCCCCCCCCTCCCCCCCCCCCCGCAGACAAATAAAAAAAAAAAAAAGAAAAAAAAAAAAACCAAGCACTTGCCTTACGCCTTCACTTCCAAGCCTCAGCACCACCGCACCTGCAGCGGCTTCAGGGCTGAGGACGCTCCTCCCCGTTCGTGGAGCCCAACAGGACCGACGGCGAGGGGAAGGGCGATAGCCCGTCGAGCAGGTCAGGGTTCACGGGGTCACGTTCCTACCCCGTGATTGCGGGGTGCGCCAGCCCGGCCGTCTGGCAGGCCGCTCTGGACAACCGTGACGGGGGGTGACATCTGCCCCCCAGGCGTCACCTTGCCTGCCGCTTCTGGCCCCGGACGGCGGGTCGCTCCGGCCACAATGTAGGGCGCCATGCCCACTCGTCACGGAACCGCGGCATAGAGCGATTCCGGAGTGGTGCCTGAGAGATGATAGAGCGAGTAGAGGAGAAGAGGAGAGAAGAGATAGAAGAGAAGAGAGAAGGAGGAGAAGCGGACACAAAATCACAGCGATGGGAAAGTCGACTCGTTTTGTTATATGGGGATCCCTTCTGTAGTGAACCACTTTGCCCTTTTGGTAGGACGTGTTACCCCTCTCTATGACCTACAGAGCTGATGGGCCCCATTTAGTGTGTTCAAAGGTCTTTTTTTTTTCCCTCCGCTGTGGTAGAGATTTCCCGACATGACCGGTGTTTGGGGAAAGAGGGTAGGAATATGGAGGGGGGCAAAATGCATCGTTTATATGTCCATCGATCTACTTCTGTTCATCCGTGATCTGTCTTATATATCTTCCGGGGGCAATTTTCGTGTTATCGGGATGTGCAGTCACGGGACAGGCAGGTTCGCCGCAGGGAATAACATCAACTGTGCCTTACATGTGGTTATTGGATCAGTTGGCTATTAGTGATATGTGGTTTGACTGTTAGCATGGCTAGAATGAAGCTCCATAGGAGGGTAACCATATGTATGTGTAACTCAGGGAATATAGGGGGGGGGTGAGGGAGGTAAGGGTGTAGGGGGAGGGTAGTCAGAGAATAAGATATGTGGGATATAACATTTTCAAAAGCAGCACAATAACTCTCAAATCTGCCTCTTCTCTCTCTCCTTCCTCCGCTCAACACACAGCACATACAGCACTCTTCTCTCGTAAAACCATCTCACCCACCACATCACACACACACACACGCTCGCTCTCTGCTCATCACACCACACACACACAGAGCACGTTCTCTATCTCTCTCTCTCTCCGAGCCAACAAACACTCTCTTCACCTCATCTCAGCGACGCACACACTACTCTCATCCTCAGCTGGACACAGCCCACAACACACACGTCACCACACACACACACACACACACAGCACACGACAACACGCACACACACTGACGTACTGCTCTGGCCATCTATGTCTGCGTCTGCTTCATCTACACCATACACACACACAATACAGACAGCACACACTCTCCAGCACACTGCACACACACACACGCTCCTGTCTCTCTACTGATCGCTTCTTATCTTAACTTGCATGGGTCGGACGGATAAAGGATACATGTTGTGGCCCCTTGTCGCTCTCTCTTCGTTCATTTTACTGTCTGTTTTTATAC
>JADBJO010031266.1:0-5000 GCA_016801955.1 Conus betulinus | reverse complement strand
ACAGACGGGACGGGAACGGAGAGTCTACGGATGACAATATAAGGCCAAGGCCGTCTCTTACAATCCGTCTCTGTCGGGCCTGTGGCACGACGCAAAACCCACATTCCTAGCACAGTTCACTGTGCAAGCAAAACAAAAAACAACGACAAAAAAAAAAAAAAAAAAAAAAACCCCCTTCAACAACCCCCCCCCAAAAAAAAACAAACAACAACAACAAAAAACAAACAAACAAAAAAAAACCAACAACAACAGCAACAACAAAAAACCCTGTACCCAATACACGACCAGGTTAGCTGAAATAAAGTTTTCGGCAACGGAATCTGCTGTTCCGTGGCCACAAATCCACTTTGTCAACGTTCGTCTTGTTTCTGTGAGTGAAGGATTGTAGAGCAGTTGGAAACGAGGGGAGGACACAGAGGCAAGAGGGGGGGAAAACTCTTTCTCAGCTCAAACTATCGCCCAGTGACGCAAACTGTTGCGCAGCGCAGTATGTGAGAACTGTGTTGGTGAGACGGGGGGGTGGGGGGTGGGGGGAGGAGGGGGGGAATGGAGAGAAGAAGGGTGTGTGTGTGTGTGTGTGTGTGTGTGAAGAAGGGGGGGGGGGGGGGATTGGGGGGTAGGACATGGATTAACCGCATGCCACATACACGTCTTTTATACTGAAGCATTAACATAAAAAAAAATGAATTGAAAAAAAAAAACTTTGTGAAAGATAATCACATCGACAGTGCACATTCATTAAATAATGGATAAATTACGTTGAGCAGAAATCTTGGAAGACACGACATAACGAAACGAGAGAGAGTGGGAGAGAGAGAGAGAGAGAGAGAGAGAGAGAGAGAGAGAGAGAGAGACAGAGAGAAAGAGAGACAGACAGACAGACGGGGGACAGAGTAGATTGGCGGTAAGGGTGGGGTGGGGGTGGGGGAGGGGCAGACAGACTGATCAAAAATGAAAAAAAAAAAAAAAAAAGCCTAGCTAAAGGCAGGCTTCAGCTCTGCTTTGAAAAGAAAAAAAAGGTACCGTATAAAATAAAAAAAAATTTAAAAAAAAAAAAAACCCAACCAACTTCATTTGGGCCATTCCGCGCAGAGTTTCATTGAGGCGTGAATGAAGAACGCCTTCCCGAAGTCGTCAACAATAACCAGGGGAACCCGCGCGCCAACGGCTAAAACCGCCCAACGCTCGATCCATACAGTGCCTCCACCCCCCGCCCCCCACCTCCCATTCCCCATACCTTCCTCTCCCCACCACTCCCCTTCCCCTCACCGAGTCAGGGGTCTCTGCACAAGCCTATCACCCCCCCCCCCAGCCCCACCCCCACCCCCCCCCCCCACCCCCCCGCAAACCCTGCAGTAGGAATGGTGGCAACCGTCATTGGGTCAAACACGTGACTGCAGTGTAGCAGTTGGGCACCTATGTGACAAGGCGATAATACACAGGAGGGGCCAAAGAGAAGCGATTAAGAACAACGTGATGTAAAATGAGAGAGAGAGAGAGAGAGAGAGAGAGACAGAGAGACAGAGAGAGAGACAGAGCCCACGGCAGTTGAAAACTGAAAAGAGCAGGGGAGTTACCCGCTGCCCTGGCAAAATTGATGTAGATTGAAGATAGCCACCTGGTATTTTCTTACCAAGCCACAAAAAATTGTCACTTACTGTTATCGTGTGCCATCGTGTACCGGTGGAAATGGAGGACCCGTATAAATATTGCATGCATCCTATGTGAGAAACTGGAGGAATAAATGAGATAAATGAAAATGAGTGACTGATATTTGAACCGAGGGGATGGGAAAAAGAGAAGGAACAGGACTCGGGTAACAGGGAGCACAGCGAAGGGGAAGGGGAGGGGGGGGGGGGGGGGGGGGGGGGGGGGGGCGGGAGGTAAGGGGACCTAAGAGAAGAAAGAAAGGAGAGACGAGAGAGAGGGTGAGAGAGCGAGAGAAGAGAAGATGAGCGGAGATGACGAGAGGGAGAGGAGATGAGAAGAGAAGACATGAGACAGAGACAGAAGACAGAGAAGAGACAAGAACATAGAAAGACAGAAGAGAGAGACTACATGAGGAGGGAGAGAAGAGAGAGAGGTAGAGAGAGGTGGCTGAGCGAGAGAGAGATATGAGAGAGAGAGGAGAAGAGAAAGGTCGTTCCCTGCCGGGTGTGGGGCTGAAGACATTAGCGATGCAGATAATACGGTAATCTCTCCCAAAGGCGCCTTGATTGGCCAAAGGGAGACCCCGGGCACCGCCACTGCCTGGGCCTCCTACTCCCCCCTCCCCCCCATAAAGGCCGTCCGCCGCCCTTCCCTGGCCCATTGTGGCGTCTGGCGTGTCAATGCGGGCTTTTCACCAGTACGCCTCTCCTCCATCCCCCCCCTCCACCCCCTTCCTTTTTCACAGCCTTTTCACCATTCTCCCCTCCCCCTCCCCATTCCTTCCTCTCCTCCCCCCCCTTCCCTCTTCTCCCCCTCCTATCCCCCCCATAAAATATTGTTTGTTGATTTTTTTTTCTCTCCATTTTTCCCCCCCTATTTTTATTTCCATCCGTAGGTGAATGGTCTACTAACTTTAAGGGAGGATGGGGGTGGGGGGGCTGGGTTTTCCGGTTTTCCTTTTCCTTTTTTCTTCCCGAAAGTCTCTCTCCCTTTCTGTGACTCGATCGGCAAGTCTTTGTCGCCTTCGTTCCCGTCGTCTTCATGACTGGTGTTTTTTGTTTGTTTGTTTGTTTGTTTTCCCCCTCCCTTGCCCCCCTTCCTCCCTGTTCGCTCCAATTGATTATTTCATATTAAGAATAACTAATGATCCTGGTTGTTCCGCCCCCCCCTGGTTCCCCCCCCTGTTGTTGTTTTAAGGCCCGGAGAGAGAGATAGGAGAGAGAAGAGGAGGAGGAGTCCGCCAGAGGGCTTGAGGATATTCAGGAAAAAGGAGAGAGAGGATGTTCGAGGTTTAGGTGGGGTTGCGGGAGGGGAGAGGGAGAGAGGGTTGAGAGAGGTTGAAACTAAGGGGGAGGAGAAAGACCGAGGAAGGAGGGAAATGTGAGAAGAAGGGCTAAGTGAGGTAGAAAAGGGAGAGATGAGAGTGAGTGAGAGAAGGCCTAGAGAGAGAGAGATGAGAGAGAGAGCGAGAGAGAGAGAGAGAGACGGACGAGAGAGAGAGAGAGAGAGAGAGAGCGAGCGAGAGAGAGTGACTAATGCAGACTGATTGGGAGAATCTCGAGGTTGCCGTGCGTGCGAGCGTGCGTGCGTGCGTGCATGCGTGTGCGTGTGGTGTATGTACTATATTCCCAACGTACAAAATCATCCTCCATCAGAGATGATGGCAGTTCCAATGACCCCAGAAGCCCCGTGGGGCACCTCGAGCTGTGTTGTGAGATTGACCTTCAGGCCTCGGGGCCGGAGTGGCTCAGTTTGGTAGAGCGCCAGACTCGTGATCCTGGAGTTTTGCGGGTTCGAATTTCGGTACAGGGGGATTTTTTCCCTCGGGAGTTAACATTGGTTCTGACTCCATACCACCCCATACACTCCTTCGAATAAGACTATAAACCGAGGTTGCCGTGTGTGTGAACGCACGCACAAACATCTTGCACACACGTCAAATCCCATCACCAAACTTTCGAAAGAGAAGGCCAGTTCGGCCGGGTTGGTTATGGATGAGCACACGTTACACATAGCATGCACCTTCCCCAAAGATGAGTAGGGCCTGCCTTAATGGCGGGATTAAAAAAAAAAAAAAAACGATCCCAACACACACACGCAAAACTCCACTGCCTGTCTATACAGGCAGTGTCCCGCAGGAGTATCACAGCCTGCTTACGCAGAAAGAAGAGAAAAGAAAAGAAAAGATCTTCAGCCTCGTAGAGGTTGTTCGATGATGGGGGTTCGTGTGTGAACGCGCGCACAAAAATCTTGCACACCTCCGATGAACCTGAGCCAGGTGGGGCACTCGTCTGTGTGGAGACTGACCTTCAGCCTCGTAGAGATGGTTCCGTGATGGACGGAAGCCCGTATTCAGCATATCCTGGGCTGCCAGGACGTTCCAGCTCCACCTCAATACCATCATCACCTCGCTTCGCGTCAGAGACTCCAGAAGAAACGCACTCACTTGCCAAACACGTTGCTGAATAGATCCCCTCTCTCTCTAGGTCTGTCTGTCTGTCTGTCTGTCTCTCTGTCTTTCGCTCTCTCTCTCTCTCCCTCCCTCTCTCTATCCATCTCTCTGTCTCTGTCTCTCTCTCTTCTCCCCCTCTCTCTCTGTCTTTTAGATTCTTTCTCTCTGTATGTCTGTCTCCCCTCCCGTCTCTCCCTCGCTTGTCTGTCTGTCTCTCTCTCTGAGTGCCCTGCTTCCTCAGGTAGGGGTCCAGAGAAACTTCGAGGGGTTTCCCAATACTATCCCACCAGAATTTGGCCAGTCACGTCGACATGACGTATCCGCTAACGTTCAGAGAGAGAGAGAGAGAGAGAGAGAGAGAGAGAGGAGATCGAGGAGAGGAGAGAGAGAGAGACAGACAGACAGACAGACAGACAAAGACAGAGAGAGAGACAGACAGACAGACACACAGAGAGAATACCAAAGGAAATGGGTTTTAAAAAAATTATTGTTGAAATTCTTTGTACGCACATGGGGACGCTGTAAAACTGAGCAATGTTGTAAATCTCTGTATCTCTAGCGCGCGTGCGGTGTGTGTGTGTGTGTGTGTGTGTGGGTGTGTATGTGTGGTGGTGTGTGTGTGTGTGTGTGCGCGCGCGCGCGCAGCGTGCGTGCGTGTGTGTGTGTGTTGTTGTGTCGGTGTGGGTGTTGTGTAGTGTGTTGTGTGTGTGTGTGTGTGTATGTGTGTGTGTATGAGTGTGTGTTGTGCCTGCGTGCGTTGTGTGTGAGATGTGTGTGTCGATGCACCCACTGTGTGGGTGTGTCGAGAGAGGGTGTGTGTCGTGGTGTGCGTGCGTGAGTGCGTGCGTGCGTGCGTGCACGCCGTGTGAGTGTGCGCAGTGTGGTGTGGATTAGGGAA
>JADBJO010031265.1:15000-16952 GCA_016801955.1 Conus betulinus | reverse complement strand
CCCACGAAGCTAAGCTTTGAAATAAAGGAATCCTGCGCAAGAGATTTCGGTAGTTTCCACTGAATTAGCTCGTCCTTTGTGACTCCTCTTGGACTGCTTTGCTGAGTTAGGAACTATACGGTGGTCACGAAGAAAACGCAATAACGTAACGTAACATTGAATCAGAAATAAAACCACAATGTTGGTGACAAGCTATAAAAGGATTCAGTGTGTTCCAGGTGAAGTCTTTCATATGGTATGGTGTACTTTGCACACGTCTTTCAAGTCTAGAGTCTGGATCATGTCGTCGAGCGCTTTCATCTCAACTTCACGATGATGTTGTCCTGAAATTACGTCAAATTTCTTGTTGATTACGCGATTCAAATCGTTTAATAGCGTCACGTTTTCGTCGCTAGTATTGTCAGGAACTCTCTCGCAATGTCTCGCGAATAATAGGGGTTTTTTTTTTTTTTGTTACTATTTGGATTACATACATTAGCCAACTTAAATTCAATGTCATAACGCACCAAAGCAGGACACTGACAGCTTTGTCAGTGTCCTGCTTTGGGTCATTTCTAGTTTAACATCTCTAGAAAAATGTTCAGCTGTAGTATGAGCTCCCCTTGGCTTTGATTTGTCCCTTCACTTTCACAAATTGTCTCCCCTCATTACTTTTCCTTGGAAATGAAATTTAAAGTGTGTGTGTGTGGGGGGGGGGGGGGGGGGGGGGGGGGGGGGGGGGGGGGGGGGGGGGGGGGGGGAAAATACACCTGGAAATCATCCGTTTAAAAAAAAAAATCAGAAGAAAATACACCTGTACAATATACATGGCATTTTTAAAAAAATCTTTTGTCTTATGTGTAGCCAGTATGAAACCCATTCCTTCACAGTCCTGTCTTGAAGTCAGTTAGTCTAGCCTTGACGTCCAGGTGTGTGGAGGCATGGTATCATGAAGCTGATGTCAGAGACGTCAGCAGTCATGGTGTCAGGGAGTCTCACTGGGTCATGGTCTGTTCTTGGGCTGTGGGGGGGGCGTCTGTCATTTGGTCCATGCCGTTTCTTCGCCCGTGCCCTCTGGGCTGAGTTGATTCTGTGGACCAAACTAGGGCCGGGTGTTTGCTCACCTGCTACGATGGACGACGCCTCGAAGGAAGACAGAAAGGTAGACTGATGGACAGCAGGCTGGCCTCTGTCACTTCACACACCGCTTTTTACTGCTGCCACCCTCCCTCTGCCCTCTTAGGAATGACCACTGACTGTCTCTCTCGAAATTCGAATTTCCCGCTTCTTCTCCCCCCCCCCCCCCCCCCCCCCCCCCCCCCCCCCCCTTCCCCCCCCCCCCCCCCCCCCCGGTCATCACGCTGGCCTATTGTCAGCTTGCCTACCTGTTGACCTGCAAACCTGACCAACTGAATCACCACGCTTGTGGCCTGTCTGTGTCTACATTCTCGGCAACAAATATTCAAAATTTAGAAAGAACCAAAAAAAAAGGGGGTTAGTAGTAACAGCCAAGGACACAGACAAACAGATTACAGGACAAAACACGATTCATTTTTGACCTCTTGGGTCTTCTTTCAGCCAAAAACACAAACAAAAAATTGCTTCAAAGGACTTTTTGGAAACGAAGAGCGAGAAACCACTTATCTGCTCATGTTTCGTCGCAAAATGGCTGTTGGATCCAAACACTATACAAATCCTCTACAGGCCTTGTATATCCCACGCCCACGAATGGTGCCATAGCCAGAAACACGTTTCTGTGGCAAGACAAATTTCAACGATATTCGGACGATCTTCATCCGAATCGGGGAAATCTTTTTATTTACAAAAAACTGGTTTGATGCTTGAAAACATTGTAACTGTTTTATGTGAAAACTTCGTCATACTCGATAACTCTGGATGTATTTGAACGGAAAAAGCCTAAAAAAAAGAAAGAACTGAAAGATCAACTTCTGGCATTTTGAGAACAGAAAACG
>JADBJO010031265.1:10000-12500 GCA_016801955.1 Conus betulinus | reverse complement strand
CTGTCTCCTTTTATGCATTACAAAATGCTCTCATAAACACAACAAGCTCGCCCCCCCCCCCCCCCCCCACCTCCCCAGCGTGCGAACGCAGAGAGAGAGAGAGAAGTACTACTACTACTACTAGCCTGCTACTTCTACTAGTCCTATTACTTTACTACTATTACATACACACACATATACACACACATGCGCGCGCGCGCACGCTTTAGGAAAGTCTACAAAATCTGTGCAACAAAAAATGACAGACACTGCTGTGCCCTACAAATGCCCTAACATTTTTTAAAGTCCTACCTTCACCTTCACCTATCCCTTGACATCGTCTGTTGTCGTTGGGGCACCCCTGATGATCTGGCCACCACTCTCATACCACCATCATGTCATCTTTCTCCTTGCATTGGGATTCTGGAATCGTTGTTATTCTCTCTCTCTCTCTCTCTCTCTCTCTCTCTCTCTCTCTCTCTCTCTCTCTCTGTCTCTGTCTCTCTCTCTATGTGTGTGAGTCCGTGCGTGCGTGCATGTGTGTGTGTGTGTGTGTGTGTGTGTGTGTGTGTGTGTGTGTGTGTGTGTGTGTGTGTGTGTGTGTGTGAAGGATGCACTGGAGAGAGAGAGAAAGAGAGACAGAGGAGAGAGAGAGACACAGAGAGAGAGAAAGAGGTGGACTGAGAGGTGAGTTGGTTGAAGAGATGGTGAAGGAAGAGGTTGGAGAGAGAATAAAGAAAGAATAATGTTGAAAATTAACGTTTTTTTTTCCCCATTTTTTTTGTTGTTGTTCTTTCTCAACAGAAACAGTGGCACGGAAATCACGTGGGCAAAATCCCCTAGCTATCTTCTGTACATTTAGCATGTGTTGCGATCTCGTGCCTCATTGTTGTATGGAGTCAAGACGTGCAGGCCTATCTCCTCAGTGTTGCGAGGTGTTAACTATGTGTTGTTGAGAGCTGAATGCCTGACTCGTTCAACAGCCAGAACCCCGAGCAAACACAGAGCTGGTCATCAGTTATGGACAGTCTGGGAGAGAAGTGTGTGTCTCAGTGGGGAGTTTTGGTGCGGACACAAAATGACAAAAACAGCTCTCTAAGAAAGTCTGGAATGTGAAATAAATTGTGTGTAACTGGAAACAACACTATTAGTGAGTTTTTCTTGCTTTTTTTTCCCCGTTTGCTTTTAAGGTTGTTTGGTCATGCACTGTGCTGAAACAGCACACAAAGTAGACCATGAGTAAGGAATGCAATTCTCTCTCTCTCTCTCTCTCTCTCTCTCTCTCTCTCTCTCTCTCTCTCTCTCTCTCTCTCTCTCTCCTCCATATTTTTACACACTCTCTCTCTCTCTCTCTCTCTCTCTCTCTCTCTCCATATTTTTACACACACACACACACTCACACTCACTCACACACACACACACACACACACACACACACACACACACACACACACACACACACACACACACACACACACACACACACACAACACACATGCACACACATGCACGCACGCTCGCATGCGGGCGCACACGCGCGCTGGTGCATACCGCACTTGGACACACACATACATGCGTCAATATCTGTCTCTCCTTCCATCTCCTTTCTCATTACATGCTCTCATACACACAAACAGCGCGCCCCCCCCCCCTCCCCCCCTCCCCTCTGCCTGCCACACACGCGTTTACCTCTTTAAGCACATTTACCATTATTATAAGGCATGTCTTTGTGTGATTGTTTTTTTTTTTTATTTCATATTTAAAGTTTGCCTCACCACATTATGCATACAGTTGCATAGTCATAGACATATGCATCTCTCTCTCTCTCTCTCCTCTCTCTCTCTCTCTCTCTCTCTCTCTCTCTCTCTCACACACACACACACACACACACACTTTATCTAATATCAGAGATGTGAACAGACGTGACACTAAAATACTACTACTGGTCACACACACAAAACTCCACTCCCTTTGTTGGATAGATTGGATTCATCCTTGTCTGTCTATACAGGGAGTGTCTGCAGGAGTATCAGCCTGCGAACGCAGAGAGAGAGAGTGAAGTACTACTACTACCAGGCCTACTATTGCTACTAATCCTACTACTACTACTACTACTACTACTACTACTACTATTACACACACACACACACACACACACACACACACACACACACACACACACACTGCACACACGCACGCACGCACGCACGTACGCACGCATACACGCGCGCGCTCTTTAGGAAAAACTACAAAATCTGTGCGACAAAAAATGACAGACACTGCTGTGGCCTACATATGCGCTAACAATTTAAAGTCCTACCTTCACCTTCACCTATCCCTTGACATCGATCGTTGTTGTTGGGGCACCCCTGATGATCTGGTCATTACTCTCATAACCATCATGTCATCTTTCTACTTGCATTTGGGATTTTGGAATCATTGTTATTCTTCTCTCTCTCTCTCTCTCTTCTCTCTCTCTCCTCTCTCTCTCTCTCTCTCTCTCTCTCTCTGTCTCTCTCTC
>JADBJO010031265.1:0-5000 GCA_016801955.1 Conus betulinus | reverse complement strand
AGACAGAGAGACAGAGAGACAGAGAGAGAAGAAGACAAAAAGTTCAAAGAACAAAACTTTGAAACTACCTTGAACTGAAATGTCTGGGAACGGGTGATGCCACGCCCTAAAGCAGCACTGCATCTGGAACCTTGAGGAGAAGGGCCTGGGTGATCATGGCTGAATTGGGGTCACTTAATGGTCGTGCACCCTTCACCAACTCCTACTTCACTCTTTCAGTCTTCGGTATACATTCGCCTTTCTATGTGCTCCCCCCCTCCTCTCCTCCTCCTCTCCTCTCCTCTCTCTCTCTCTCTCTCTCTCTCTCTCTCTCTCTCTCTCTCTCTCTCTCTCTGTGTGAGACAACCCCGACTGACCAGCACCAGATCAACAAGGACAGAATCAGACAACCCCGACTGACCAGCACGAGATCAACAAGGACAGAATCAGACAACCCACTGACCAGCACCAGATCAACAAGGACAGCATAAGACAATCCCGACTGACCAGCACCAGATCAACAAGGACAGCATGAGACAACCCCGACTGACCAGCACCAGATCAACAAGGACAGCATGAGACAACCCGACTGACCAGACCAGCACCAGATCAACAAGGACAGCATGACACATGAGACAACCCTGACTGACCAGCACCAGATCAACAAGGAGCAGAGCCAGCCTTGACAGGATGGATAGCCTTTTGGGCAGCACTTCTGGAGAAGCAGCGAAGCATCCTACCCTGTCTGACGTAATAGGCATGCTTACCTCCTTGGGTACGAAGCTAGACACCAAGATCGGAGAAGTGAAAGAAGTATCCACATCCCCCATGAAGACTACACGTGGCAATAAAGGACGAGCTCAGGGGGCTGAGGGTGGAGGTCGTCACACTCCGCCAACAGAATGAAGACCTGCAGAGAAGGAACGACGGTCTCAGCAAAAAGATTGAAGACTTGGAGAAGAAGACGGACGACTTGGAGGGGCGGTCCAAGAGGAACAATCTGATGTTTTGCAGCTTGACGAGGAGGAACAACGAGGCAACCGCTGAGTGTGAAGGTATTATGAAAGATCTCACTGACAAGGAATTAGACAGGGTTGACCATATAAACTCTAAACCCGTCTCCCCTGTGATCGCCAGATGTGTCTTTTTTTATGCAGAAGTTAGATGTGTTTAAGGATAAAGGCAAGCTCTGGGGAAGTGTAATTTGGATCGGTGGTGATTTTACTATTTGAGTGAGAGAAGTTAGGAGGAGGTTTCCCCACATGTAAAGAGATCTCGTGATTATGGCAAATGGGCTACCGTGGTGTTTGATCACCTTCCGATAGAAGGTACGAAATGCTCTGTTGGTTCTGGTGACAGGCTGGTAGAAATGAGATAGGACGTTGGCCGGCCAGAGATACTCATTGTGCAGAGGGAGCAGTTCAGTTCAGTGGTTTATTTAATGTCTTTTCATCGTCAGATATTAGACAATTAAAAAATTAAAAATAAAAAGCACCTCCACACTCAACTCATGTAAGTACTTTCAAAAACCCACATCTGATTTGTGCATATTTACATAAGTAGTACACAAAATTGTTGATCGTTATAAAAAATTTTTGCAACCTGTGATTGCGAAATAACCATGGCAATTTCAGCAACATATGGACCATACAAGACAGTACTGACATTTTAACAAAGTTATTCATCTCTATACCTGTCTCTTGATAGAGTGAGGTCAACACTCAGCATTCAAACAAAAGATGATGCACAGAAATGTTTTTCTCTACAGACATAAGTAATTACCATGAGAAATATTTAGTGTTACAAGTATTCAGCCTTAATTTACGAATTAATCTAACATTGTGTCTTGGGCACGATGACAAAAGTAGCAAAGTAATAGTTCTAATTGTTTGTCTTTTCTTCACTGGAGTCGGAATGGTTTTGTCTCTGAAGTACATGATAAGGAATTTGTGTGTCGTTTGTTTGTTTCTTCAATTTTAAATGTTTTGATGAGACGTTTATGGAAGTTTTTCATGAGTCAATATTCATAGGATGCAAGAAATTCTGTAAACCTGCCATGAAACTTACAAGCCGTGGTTGGCGTTCTAGTGGACTCGTATATTCTGAGGCACGAGCTCTGTTCATTTGTTGAATTATTGGATATCAAATTGGATACTTGTTTAGCGCGCGCGCGCGCGTGTGTGTGTGTGTAACATGCGCTATTGTGTGATCATTTTTTTGCATATGCCATGTTATTCACAGCAGCACATACCACTCATCAAAATGTCCCTCACCCCAGAGGACAGCTACTTTACCCCGAGGTAGGCTGTGTTGTTCGCAGTCGATGTGTAGAATAGGACTACTGTTCCCCTCGAAGATTCTGATTGGGTGGCACTATCAACAGCGTTTTCTCTCCGGTAGCATCCACTCGAACCCATCTTCGTTCCCCTGCTCTGTCCTTCCCTCTCTCGCCCCCATCTCCACTTCTTCTCAGTATGGTCTCTGGATATTAACTGGGGGAAGTCTGAATAGTGTATTAAAAGTTTGTAGAGTTGATCGCGAAGACGCTGGGCGACAGATGGCACGGAATCTCTCTCTCTCTCTCTCTCTCTCTCTCTCTCTCTCTCTCTCTCTGATACAGGACCTTGTCGAAGCCGCTGTGCGCTGCAAAAAACAACAACAACAACAACAACAAAGAACGCCTATCTGCTTGAAGTTGAATGAACGTGCGCGCATGTGTGTGTGTGTGTGTGTGTGTGTGTGTGTGTGTGTGTATTTGCGCGTGCGCGCGTGCATGTGTGGATCTATAAAAGCCAGCTGCACTCTTGGAGAAGCAGATCGCCATCGGATCCCCATCAAGCCTTCAGATCGCTGCAGACGTCTTCAGCCTGTTGACTGCCGCCCGTGCCACGTACCGCGTCCGTACCACGTCTGATTTCCCAACTGTAAGAGTGCTGTGGATGTTTTCACTTTTTTCATTCAAATGTCAGTGTTCATGGTGCCTAGTCGATCACACAGGGACTGTTTAGCTCCGCTGTCAAGGACTAGAATTCTCTCTCTCTCTCTCTCTCTCTCTCTCTCTCTCTCTCTATATATATATATATATATATCAAAAATACTGTTAAAAAGCCTAATAAAAATTCAAGGTGCTCAACCCCTTGGGGAGCAACATCTGTTTAAAATAAGGTATTAAGTTTTAAAACTACAATATTGTTTCGAGCGCTTGCTGTCTTCAGGATCGGAATGTCGGCACACCAAGACTTCGTCGTTCCTTAAGTCTGAGAGGTAGGCTGACATCTCTTGGGTTTTTTTGTGTTTATTTTTTTTAGCATCTGTGTAGGACTGTCAGGATCCTGAAGAGAGCAAGCGCTCGAAACAATATTGTAGTTTTAACACTTCCTTTTAATACCTTATTTTAACAAATATATATTTGCGGAGTGTTTTTAGTTTTCAACAACTTTTTTTTCCTCTCCACACTTTTGTTTTGTTTATTCTACTACCTTTCGCTGGCTGCTTTGGGGGTGCTGTTGGATTCATTTTCGAACCATTGGCGGTCAGAACACCACAGAATTATGGACTGTGGTGTGTCCCTATCCGACGCCAAGAGCACAGACACAATCAGCCGTGTCTCCCTGATGAGTCCGATTCAGCGGACGAAAGGCCTCGGAGCAGGCGATACATATAGATCTGCCTTCGAGAGAGATTGCGATAGTTTCCTCATGCAGCTAGTGAAAGGGTTTTTCATATTTATGATACACATTTTCCTATTTACTTCATCTTAATTTTTTTTTTCCTCTCAATTTCAAATCTTACTGTAAATGATGGAAGAATTGTTAACCTGCACTTGTTTTCCCCCACTACTTAATTGAATCTCCAATGGGGAGGAAGCTCACTAACATATAACTCCTGGTCAGATACCGGTATTTCGAAACCTGATTGTTTCTCCTCAGTGACCGCGGAAAGTGGTAATTTGACTCCTTTGCCTTTTCGGTTTTAAAAGAATGCTATACCTGAAAAAGGCTGGTGTGCAATACCGTAGTATGTTTGTTGAGTTTTCAAAAAAAAAAAACAAAACAACCAAAGGTGCCACCTAAGAAGCAAAAGAAATCATGAAAGAGCAAAACCAGCTACATATTCTAATGAAAAAGTAGAAAATATAAAAATATAACCTCTTCAGACACAAGTGCTGAGGGCCAGTTCTTGGAATGAATCCGCAAGGGACTAAATTACAATAAAAACAATAAATTCCAAGGATAAGTACCGAGCACCATTCCAGCAGAGCAGCTTGGTATAACAATGACTGCAAGAAATATTGAATGATAAACAAAGCTTGCTCTTATGTCTTAGATTGTAGAAATAGGGGTGTGATAAGCTTTCATATCTGCAGTGGTAGATAATTCTGCCTAACATATATATATATATATATATATATATATATATATATATATATATATATATGTATATATATATATGGACAAGTATTTACACGATGTTCGTTGATCCAAATCATAATGCTGAACTATTTGACAAGGAACTCTTAAATGAGGCAAGGAACTGCGTGTGACCTAGTTTATCCTGTGTGCTTTGCATTATCTCTGTGCCAGGCGATTTGAGGCCATAAGCAGCATTCGTTAGTGTTAAGGGCATGTAATTGACTCACTGTGGGATCAAGAGCTGCCCTTCTTGTTTGTTATTTACCGTTTATTGTTCCTTTCATATCAATCAAACCGAAGTCATCTATATTTGTGTCTGTTCCATGATGTGTTTTTGCAACAATACCATGGTCCTATCCCTGAATTTTATAAACGCTACATCGATGACGGACTTGGTGCAACCTCCATGCCCATCAGTGATCTCCATGTCTTCATCACAGTAGTCCAGAACTTTCATCCTACTATCAAGTTCACCCACGAAATATCTGAAAAGCGCATCACTTTCCTCGACATGAGTCTCTCCATCTCCCATAACTCGAGGATCACCAGGATTGCGAATCAGGCGCTGTACCAGCTGTGATGTTCCAGCCCTTTGTTACGATCTCCACT
>JADBJO010031264.1:0-16952 GCA_016801955.1 Conus betulinus | reverse complement strand
ATAGATAGAAAGAAAGACAGACATCAACAAAACAAAAAAGAAAGAAATGCACATCAAAACAAGGCACAAATGACACAAAAGTTGCCATCCGTCTGTCTGGAGAGACAATGGTGTTGCGCCATGGATCAGTCAGTTGTGGAGTTGCAGCGCCTGCTGTGGCTGAAGAGCCTGATCCTCGGGCGGTAGACTCTGTTGCAGTTGCTGCAGGTGAAGTCTCCGTCATCAGTGTCTGTGGGTGCCGACGCCATTCTTTGCCCGTCTGCGGCGCCTCCGTTCTTCCCACTGGGCCTCTCTCCTCTCCTCTGCTCTGCTCTGCTTGCTTGATGCCGGCCTTGATGGTGGACCGCCAGCTGACCCGGTCTGAAGCTGCTGTCTCCAGGTCTGCTGGGTCGAGGTTGCCAAAGACAAACACAGAAATTTTCAATAACGACAACAACAAGAAGAAAAGTACAGAAAGAATGAAAGATAGACACGATGAGGATGTTTTTTAAGAGAAAGAAGATAGAAAAGAAAGTAAAAAACTGAGAATAAACATAGAAATGGTTAATGAAGAAGTATAAAAGTTGTGAAAGACGGACACGAGCAAGTTTTCAAACAGAAGAAACAAAAATGAAAGACGGACAAAAAGCAACATATAAACAAAAAAGAAAAGAAAGAAAAGGGAGAAAGAAAATATACCGACAAAACAACTCAAAAAAGGATCCAAAGACATAAACTGAATTTTTGAACAGTAAAGTATTGGAAAAATAATAAAAGATGGACAAAGAAAAACTGAATTTTTCAAGAAGAAGAAGAAGAAGAAGAAGAAGAAGCTCAACAAGAGAATGTTTCTGGTTGCTTGCTTGTTTGTTTGTTTGTTTGTTCTCCTCGTGGGCAACAACATTGTGCTGCACTCGCCTCCCGTTGATCTCGTCTGGCCTAACTGGCAGACTACACTAAACCACGTAGATCTTGTTCCGCTGGTTTCTCCCCGAGTTTTCTTTCTCCCATCGGGAGTAGAACGACTATTCTGTCATAGAAGAAATACTTCGGTCCAGTGGGAACAGGTCGACCTCAAGCTCTCGCCCCGTACCGGCGGCAACGCAGATTTTTCTCTGTGTTAGATTTCTGTGTGTGTGTGTGTGTGTGTGTGTGTGTGTGTGTGTGTGTGTGTGTGTGTGTGTGAGAGAGAGAGAGAGAGAGAGAGAGAGAGAGAGAGAGAGAGAGAGAGAGAGAATGTGTGTGTGTTTCGTTTTTTTTTTTTTTCGATAATGCAGAGTACACTGCTCCCCCCCCCCCCCCCCCCCCCCCCCACACACACACACTTCTGAACACGTGCATGTACGCTATGTGCGTTCGCGCATGAATGTGTGTGTGTGTGTGTGTGTCTGCTGGTCTGTTGGTCGGAGCCTACAACTTGATTTCTTTTGTAATTATTTCCCTTGGAAGTGATGGGCGTGATTTAGTTAGAGCAAGAGTTTACAGTACGTGTTTTGTAATAATTGTCTACCGCTTCCTGCCTCACTTAAGATTTTCTTTTAAGTTAAAAAAAAAAAAAAAATAAACAGAAAAAGCTGAGATGCCTTTTTAGGCAAAATTTATGAATTTATTGAAAAATACTTTTCAAAAAGACAGAAAGAAAGAAATAATTTTAAAAAGGAAAGCTTAAGAGGACTGAAATATAATCTATGGCTCTTATTAAATTAGGTTCACTTCTAAAATCTGAACAATAAGAAACATTATATAATTTAGTACTTTAGAACGTGAATCGAGATTAACATACGTATAGAATAGTTTAAGTGGTATGGGATTCACATTCATGTGTAGAATAGATTAGTGGTATGGGATTAACACGACATGTTAAAGTATCTGATGCATATAAATTTACAAAGAACAATGGTTATCTCTGCTTTGATTTGCTTTCTAGTTGGAATCTAAAATAACTGTTATCACACAAACCAAAATCATGTGTGAAAGTTTCATATGAACGTTCTATCAGGTATCTACGAAGCTGGTTACTGTCATGGGAAGTCCTTAAATGAGATGAAATTGTCAAACGTGGCATGTCGCGAAAGATTGTTAGTTTATTTCAAATACGTGTAGGACGCTATGTCAATCTACCTAAAGGTGTCTTTTTGACTCAAATAAGGTTTGGTGGCTTGTAGTTTCCTCAGGTTAATTTGATGGTGACATTCAGATTTATACAGAAACACATGAATTTTTTTTTTTAACAATGTCGTCAAAACATTGTAATCTACGTTTCTAAATGGCAATGGGTTTAAAAAAAAAGACTTAAAAGAAATCTTTTAACCAGACCCTAGTATATATCCTAAAACCAGAGGTGTACAAAAATCACGCTTTACAAATACAAACTTGAGCAAAATTGACAGATGTTTTTTTTTTTTTTTTTTTTTTTTACAAAGTTGGCAATATGAGAAACGTAAGCCTAAGGGAAGATAATTACACTCAAACAGAAGACAGCCACAGCAAGAACGCACGGTGAAGACAACAGCAACCAGAACACCCTGAACAAACGCCTGACACTGGCTACAGAAGGCAACAGTAATCCTGCTTCAACGCTTTTATACTCCGACGTCATGGATACCCTGTTCAGCCAGCATTCTCCAGGCTTCTTCTGTCTCTTCAAAACACTCACGGGTTTCACGTGCTCCGCCGGACTGGGATCAGCTGCTGACTCCATCAGTCTGTCCACTTTCCTTCCTGTCACCGTACTCTGTGTGTGTGTGTGTGTGTGTGTGTGTGTGTGTGTGCGTGCGTCTGTGTATGTGTGTGTGTGTGGGGGGGGGGGGGGGGGGTCTATGAGTGAACACACACACACACAGAGGCTGAAGCGGGGCGGGGGGGGGGGTTCCCCTCCAGAAACATGGGGGGGGGGGGGGGGGAGGGGGTCTTTCTATACTGCCCCCCACCCCCACCCCCATCCCTAATATTGAGCACCTCCAAAAAAGATTCAGAGAGAGAGAGAGAGGTTTGATGGTGCATCACCTTGTCGTCATACTTCCTGTCAAACTCGCTCCGGAAAAATGTCAACACATTTCTAGGGAACCTCTCTGCAGCTGACCCACTTTGGCCACACATTACTGACCAGTACCTGACCAACATTGCCAAGAATGGCATATATTATTATGCTGATGCTATTGTAGTGCAAGCTATGGCGAGAATAATTGGTGAGGGCATACACATCGTAACAAGTCAGCAAGAGAGCTCCAGATAGGCTACCTGATGAATAAGATCTTGTCAGGAGACACTGAATCATCATCCCTTCCACCTGTCCTTATAGGACAAATGGGCGAGGAACATTTTTGTGAGCCTAACACTTCATCAAACCAGAGACAGTGAAAATGAAGAAGAAAAAGGAGGAAGAAAGTGTTTTGTCATCTCCTACAGAAGGTGCATCAATCATGCAGTCTCCTCGTCACGACGCCAACCGACCTGTGCAGTCTCCACGTGATGACACTGACCGACATGTTACTGTAAGAAAATCAAAATGTCAGTCTACTGTGTGCTGCAACGACGCAGTCAACCCCTTTCAGCCACAGAGTGCAACAGTCCTCTCCAAACTGACCAGGGTAAGTTCCCGCTATTTCCAAAGATCTTGGTTCCAGCAATCCCCTTGGCTCACCTATGCACAAACACACAAAAGTATATTGTTTCTTCTGCATGAGGGCTAACTATCAAGGCTGCAAACCTGATGCAGCGTTTGTATGGAGCGGTTTTGACAACTGGGAGAAAGCACTGGAAAAGTTCTCAAGCCACGAAAAAATCATTTTCACATGGAGTAGCCGTGTATGATGACGTAAAATGTAGGCAGTCTACAACGTCAGTGTATGCTCGAGTGACGTGTCAGCATGAAACAGAACAAAAGAAACACCTGCAAAGCCTGATGAACGATTTAAAGAACCTTCAGTTTCTCCTGCGTCAGGGTCTGCCTCTCCGTGGACATGACGAGCAGGAAGGCAACCTTCAACAGCTGCTCAAGATCTGCTTTGGAGAGGCTGCAAGGAAAAAAACAAACAGGGGTTCAAATGTCTGTCACATGATATTGTCAACGGGGGGGTCTCGGGATTATGGATATAAAGTCTTGCGGTCTGTTGTACTTGAAAACAGAGAAGCGGATTGGTTTTCGATACTAGCTGACGAAACCCGTGATGTTGCAAACAGGGAGCAGGTTGTAATTTGCATAAGATGGGTAACTGAGCAGTTTGAAGTCATAGAGGAGCTTGTGTGGGGCTGGTGTAAGTTGACAATACCTGTGCTGAGACAATTGTAGAATGTGCTAAAGGATTGCTTGATCAGGCTGGACTTGCCAGTGCAGAAGTGTAGGGGTCAGGCCTACGACGGGACCAGTAATTTTTAGGGTCACGTTTCAGGAGTTGCAAAACGGTTCCAAGATGAGGTCCTGTCAGCAGTGTCCGTACACTGTTTGGCATACTCAGTCAATCTTGTGTTACAAGAGGCTTCCAGAAAGGTCAAAGTAATACGAGATGCCCCTCACTTTGCCACAGAGGTCATTCAGTTGATAAAATTATCACCAAAACGACAGGTCCTTTTTGAAACAATCTAACATGAAACATGAACTTCGTGCAGCCCGTCCATTAGACCACTGTGTCCAACAAGGTGGACTGTTTGAACAAGAGCTTTTGACTCTATCATTGAGAACTATGAGGCTTTTTAAGAAACACTTGACCTAGTCTCACAAGGACATGATGAGAATGCCAGGAGGGCATCCGGTCTTCTTGCACTTCCGCAGCAGTTCCCCATCTTTCTTGGGCTCTCACTTTCACGGGATGTCTTTGCTGTGACTGAAGAGCTGGTGACTGCTGTGTTCAAAGGAAACAAACGTCCTGTGTGGATGCAACAAACGCTGCAAACCTCTGTCTGAGAAGGCTTGAAAGTATGCGCCAGGATAAAAGTTTCCAGACGTTTTTTTTTGCCGACGTCTCAACCAAGGCTGCTGTGTGTGATGAGCCCCGCATTCCGAGACAGAGACGGCCTCCACGAAGACTTGATGAGGGCTCCCAGGGTCACAGCTACTCTAACCCTTCTGCTTATACAGACAGCAGTACTATGAAGCCATAGACAACGTCAATGAGCATATAAAGCGCAGGTTTGACCAACAAAATCTTAAGTTGTCAAGGAAGATTGAAATTCTCCTTGGTGACGAAGCTGCAGGAAAGAATCCAGAAATTCCTCGAGAGATCAAAGGCACATATGCTGCTAACATTGGCATGGACAGACTCAAAACACAGTTGGCCATCCTTCCACATGCTCTGGGGGGCAACAAGAAGTCCATCTTTGAGGCACTGCTACAAGGAAGAACTGACAGCTTTCAGACAATGTTAAAAGAATGTTGAGTGAGGTGTACAAACTTATCAGGCTGTACTTGACCATTCCAGTTACACTGCAACAGCTGAACGCAGATTTTCTGCCTTGAAGCGAGTCAAAACATACCTCCGAAGCACTATGACTCAGGAGCGCCTAAACACACTGTCTCATTATGCATGTGTTCAAAGACAAGGTTGATCAGCTCAATCTCGCTGAAATTTCTTCCGAGTTCGTTTGCAGAAACGAATGACGTCAAAGTTACTTCGGAAAATTAAATGTTTAAAGGTGTAACCTCCCAGCTGTTGGTGTAACCTGCTAATGTACAGACTGTGACAATCGTGACTTAGTAACTGCATTTTACGGTGCCTAATGTCCAGTCAATATGGAGAGAAATTATGTTATTACGTTGTTCAGTCAGAAAGTCTGACAGTCCCCCCCCCCCCTCTCTCTCTCTCTCTCTCTCTCTCTCTCTCTCTCTCTCTCTCTCTCTCTCTCAGTCTCTCTCTCTCAGTTTCTGCAACGTTTTAATTGCAGCTATACAAAAAGAAGAAAAAGAAACACCCGAAGGTGCTGGGGAGGACCCAGAGAGGCACTGTCTTCACCTGCCTTTAGAGCAGTGCTGTACCACGCTTGGAGGCCTGCGCTGTGTTGACGATGGGTACAGGCACGCGCAGGACACTCCATTAAGATATCAAGGGCCATAACTGCTCCAGAACAGAGGTAAATCAGACGACAGGATGCACTCATAACAGCCTTAAAGTAGCGTCCCCATGGGTGTATCAGCCCGTATTTCATGACTGCAGAGCCCACCGGCGAAAAACACCACCCTCCAGCTGTCGAGCACACCCCACAGACCCAACCACCCCCTGCCCACGGACAGATGAAGACAGTGCCACTCAAGACACAGCCAAGCTTTCGCCATACGGTCTAATGTGCCTTCAAGAGAGAATCCAAATACAAAGTGTATTTCGAGTGTGTGTGTGTGTGTGTGTGTGTGTGTGTGTGTGTGTGTGTGTGTGTGTGAACTGAAAATAGCATGCTGGAATTTTTTTTTAATCGAACATTGACATATTGTGATTGTCGGAGTTCATTGAACTGAAATATCCATCCCCCCTCCCCCCCCCCCCCCCCCCCCCCGACAGCTTCCGCCGCCACTGCCACTACCACTGCCACACACACACACACACACACACACACACACACACACACACACACACACACATATATATATATATATATATATATATATATATATAAAAAAGTCCACACGCCCAAGCCCGTTCTTCCACTGTATTTCCAAATTCTCGGCTTTTCAGCCTTCATCAGGATCTGCACATTGGAAAGACAATAAGCTATCACACCACTGGCGCTCCCATCCATTCACACTTTTTACATTTGTACTTTTCTACTGTTCCTTCCACACACACACACACACACACACACACTGTCAAGTATGCACCACCAAGCAAACCACACACACACACACACACACACACACACACACACACACACACACACACGAACACACACACACACACACACTAAATAGCATACTCGGCCAATCTTACATGCACACACACTCACTACATACTCATACCCCACTGCATCCACCACAAACAAACCCACACACTCCCATCCATCATACACAGCCAGCTGCCAGTATATCTACATTGCGCAAAATAATTTTGATACTACAACATTGTTAAACCAACCAACCAAAAACTAAATATATATATATATATATATATATATATATATATATATATATATATATATATATATATATATTGAATTATAAACAAAGCTACTAATAATAAATGCTTCTCAAAATGAACCTTCAGCAAGCTTATAGTCTCCAAAGCGGGAGTTTTTTGAAAAATTCAACAAACATACTATGGTATTGCACACCAGCCTTTTTCTGGTATAGCATTCTTCTTAAAACCGAAAAGGCAGGGAGTCAAATTACCACTTTCCGCGGTCACTGAGGAGAAACCATCAGGTTTCGAAATATCGGTATCTGACCAGGAGTTATATGTTAGTGA
The DNA here is from genome assembly GCA_016801955.1 of Conus betulinus. Lineage (NCBI taxonomy): Eukaryota > Metazoa > Mollusca > Gastropoda > Neogastropoda > Conidae > Conus > Conus betulinus. Next base: position 9,585 of record JADBJO010031264.1, on the reverse strand, counting down.
GCTTCCTCCCCATTGGAGATGGTCTCCCGCTTCGGAGACTATAAGTTTGCTGAAGGTTCATTTTGAGAAGCATTTATTATTCCCCATCACCCCACTCAAACACATACTGTCAGTTAGGCAGAATCATCTACCACTGCAGATATGAAGGCTTATCACCCCCCTATTTCTACAATCTGAGACATAAGAGCAAGCTTTGTTTATAATTCAATATTTCTTGCAGTCATTGCAACACCTAGCTGCTCTGTAAGTTGCGGTACTTATCCTTGGAATAAGTATATATATATATACTATATCCTTTTCACATACACACACTCTCATCCGCACACGCGCGCGAACACACACACACACACACACACACACACACACACACACACACTCATCCACTCTCTCTCTCTCTCTCTCTCTCTCTCTCTCTCTCTCTGTGCCATCATGATAAAAGTGTTATGCATCAATATTTTTCTTAATAGATACTAAGATATGCATATTCTAACGAATCCAACACATAATACCCCTTCATCAATTTTCATAATAGTAGCTGCTGCAACCTCCGTATCCATGGCAACTTCGGTGACACATCACCTATCTAATTTTCACATACACACACTCTCTCATCCGCACACGCGCGCAGACACACACGCACGCTCATCCACTCTCTCTCTCTCTCTCTCTCTCTCTCTCTCTCTCTCTCTATGTGCCATCATGATAAAGTGTTATACATCGATATTTTTCTGACTCGATTCTAAGATATCCATATTCTAACGAATCCAACACATAAAGCCCCTTCATCAATTTTCATAATAGTAGCTGCTGCAACCTCCCTATCCATGGCAACTTCGGTGACACATCACCCAGAGGGGAGGGCAGGGATGCAAATCTCTCTCAATGCCCAGCAGAGGTTTAAGAAATGAACTGGGAGGGGGATGGGGGAGATAGTAATTGTGGCACTCTTAGTAGACATATATATTTTGTTGAATCATTATAGGCGTTATTAGCTTGAGAGCATCTAGTTTTAGTCAATAGGACGTTGAAACGATGTTTCTGTAGCGAAACATGTCACAAAATGGCAGGCGTTGAACGCCTTTGACAGAATTATCCCTGAAAAGTTGACTGTGTTGTGTTTTTTTACATGAGAACTAAGTCTGACGCAGCAAAAACCAGCCATGGGAGAATGACAGTCGTCGATGCGAGAGAGAATGAAGAGGGGTTGCCAGTTTGTACAGGTTATTTCAGAACTTGCTTTCTTCTCTGAATACACCGTAAACAAATACAGAATGTAAATGCTGATCGTGTTAGTGAAGTTCACCACAGTCTGGTACAGTTCTAAGTAAGATTTACTTGTTCCAAGACCTGTTCACTTGAGCAGGTTGAAGGGAATATAGAAGTGAAAGAAACATCTATTTGGAGTATAACATGTTACCTCTGTTAGCACTAGAGTCTAATCAAAAGATCTATGCGTCGTTTTTAGTATGTTCGTGTGTGACCCATTTTGACCTCTTCGGTATTCTTCAGAAAAGACATGCAACATTTAAGACCATGAAAACGAAGAACGAACAGTCACTTACCTTCTCACATTGGGCGCAAAATGAATGTTTTAATGTTCACATCTACTGCAGTTTCTTATGTACTAATTTAGTTCCTGCGCCTCCCAGAGACCAGGCCATCAACATTTATCCACGAAACTCGACTCCTGGACGCCCTTTCTGCCTCTGTGCAGGTAGTTCTCTTCCTCTTTGATTCTGCCGATAGGTCTCTTCTAGCTGTCTCTGGCTCGTCCCATCCTTCTTCCCTCTGGGTTCCAGGCAGTGACCATTGAAGGAGGGACACGCTGGTTTCACTGCGCATCCAGAATGTTGAGGACAGCCGTGGGCTGGCGTGGGTAGGGAAACATGTACATCCCGTTTTTAACACATCGATTTTCCACGAATGGCTCCTAATTCTGCTGGTGCTTATTTTCATCAGGCCTAGGGAAGGGGCAGAGGGTAGGGAGGAAGAGAGAAATGGAAGGGGCAGAGGGTAGGGGAGGAAGAGAGAAACGGAAGGGGCAGCCAAGTGTCAGGAAGGCTTGAGGATGGTTAACATCACCAACGGCCCCAGGATGGGCTGCCTGCACTTCCACTCACCCCGTCCTCATTGTTGCACGCCCCTTAACACCTCCCCCCCCCCCGCCCCTTCCCCCGCCCCTCCCTTGAGCAATTGCATTGGTCATAAACTACTCCATGATGGATTGTGCAACAGCGAAACAGTTAGCCCCCCTCCTTTGTCCTCCTCACCACCACTCACACCATCCCCTACATTTCCACCCCCCCCCCCTCTCCCCTTCACCATATCAGAGAGCAGTTGCATCTGTCATTAGCATCACCATGGTGGATTGAGCCACAGGCGAACATCTGGGCCTCCATCCATACCACCTCCCCCCCTCCTGTCACTCCCACTCACCCTATCCCTCCATATCCCTCACATTTCCATGCCCCTCACCCCCCCCCCCCCCCCCTTTCCAGTCATCCCCAGCAGCAATGTTCAGTGCCCAGCGTTTCTTACTGCTGAAGCGATAGGTGTGAATGGGAACAATGGCCGCAACTCATCCCTACACAGATCGCTGCACGTGCAACACGGTCCTACGATCCCTGTCACGGAAGGTGAGCCACGTCGACACAACACACCTGTGTGCCAGTGTCAGAGGAGGCCATTCTGCCCTACTGTCAAATCTTTGCCGCACGTGCACAACGGACAACTATGCCCACCTGCCGCCATACATGGCGACCCATTTTGCATATATACAAGGGCCTATATGTTATCAATGAACCCTGCACCCCTGACCCCTGACCTGACCTCCCATTTGCGACAGGCAGGAATTGGATTTGCCTTGCCTCGAAGGAGACTCAAACGTGGAGGAAGACGGAAGCAGAGAACTATTTCAGTCATTGTTTCTCCCCATCATCCACTGAGCAACATAACACCACAGACCGACTGTCTTCCGTGAACACTGAATGCTGTGATGGGGAATTCCTGGTCGACGCCACTCCCCCCTCACACACTAGAAACGTTAGCCACCATCGTCGTAGTTGTCAGACGGCACCTTGCGGACCTGCTGGTACTGCTCCTACCACTGGATCTGCTGCCCCATGCCACTGCTCTACTCAAATACGTCTAGAGAATGGACATTTATAGAAAGGAAACTTAATTGATATTCGACCGAACATTTCTTGCCATGTGTCTCTATGTATAAAACTCTGTTTCTTCAATGCCCAGTCTATGAGGAAAAAAACTAAAAAGAGCAGCGATTTCTGACTTTATCATTGAAAATGATCCCCCCTCTCTCAACCGTTTTGCCTCTGATATCAAGCACACAAACGTAAATAAGACCATTCCCTTGTTGTTTCAATCACAAGAGTGCTGTGCTGTAAGCTATAAGGTCTTTCAAAGAACACAGATTACAAATTCGGTATTTGGCCTTTCTGTTCATGTATGGCAATATTGGCCATTGCATATATAACAGATAAACGAAACATGCCCAAATCGCACTTTCCTTTATTTATTCTATATTTGTTTGCTTGGTTTAAAGGCCTGTTTGCCTGACACAATCAACTGAGATTTTAACATCGCCAATACTTTTTCTTCCAGTACATCCTGCCGTCTCTGCATGACCACAGTCCACAGATAAAGAAATGGGCTGAGAGCAGAGCTGAGAGGTAACCAAAAATGATGATATAGAGGCATGGGTGTTGTTTAAGTCTGGAGACCCATTTGTGACCAAAACCATAATGAATCCAAGCATAATCCAGCTGACGCTGTTCGTGGTCGCTACTTTTCTCACCAGATGCACTTCAAAATACACAGACCTTGCAGCAGAATCAAGCATAGTTCTGAATTCGGGTGTCCTTTTGTTGATCAGAACTTGACCAATCATACTTGTTAAGCATATTATGCAGTTAAAGGTCAGAATGACATCTGACCATCGATATTTTGTATCTGATTTAAATTGATTCAATAATGCTATGCGGCACAGACCCGACTGACCTTGAAGTCCCCTCTGTGACAACGCAGGAATAAAAGGTATCAAAGACATCATGGTTCCAGCACACCATGGTACTATGAAAGCTGATGTTTTCAGCGTATATGTATCCTTGCCTAAGCAAATGACGCTGATGTGAACTATAGTGATGAACCCAATGATCAAAACTGACGTCTCACTGGACAGATAGAATAGAAACTCAGCCACCTTACAAGACAGGCTGTTCACCCATATCTTTTCAGAGTGAATGTAACGATCACTTAATATCTCACTAGCTGCTGTAACAATACTGACGTGACATCCCATACAGCATTCAGCAAACAACAAGTTAGCAATCATCGAACTGTTTTCAAAACCTCCTTTGAGTTTAAATAGGCTGATGAGACAAGCCAAGTTTCCTACTGTGGAAGACACACAGACCACCCAGAAGAAAACTCTATAGAGTTCAGTGGGAATCAGCTTTGTGCATGAAGGAAGTACAGTGTAAGGAGCTGAGCACTTTATTTTTCCCGACTGTTTTGGAAGTAGTTCTCACAGCACAACCTGTAGTTTGATGCAAAAATAGTTTGTAAATAATCTGACGCTGACAGCAAATCTAATGGGAAATCAGTAAGTGGGATGAATCTCATGTCCATTTCACGCAGACGTGGAATGTTTTTAAAACCTGAAGGCCCAATGATACTAATGGCTGAAGAGGAAAAATTTAAATGTTCCACTAGGGGCAAGAATATAGACTGTTCACAGTTCAGTGTGTCAAGATGTGTTTCTGATACATCTAATAGCGTCAGTGAATAATGAATACCTTTTGGTGACACGCCTCTTGTGTTTGACCTGATGGGGTTTCCTGCTAAGCGTAAGATATTCAAGTTTTGTAGCTCGAGAAAACTAGGAATGTCAAGATATTGTAAAAGGTTGCTTGCAAGATCAATGTACTGTAGGTTGGGAAACTGAATGCCTGACACATTACAAATATAGCAACTAGCTAGAATAAGACGAATACTATAGGTGTTGGTCTTAAAATCATACAGTGACATCCCTGATCCTGTGGCGTCCACATATCGTAGCTGTGAGAAACGATGAACAGGAAACGTGTTTCTGCAAAGGAAGGAGTGGCCTTGACATACACAACCTCCAGGACAGGTCATGTCGCACATCAGTTCATCATCTCGTTGTGGACACTGGCCCCAGCCATCACACAGATGATCTTCATGCAGACAAACTGCAGATGCTCGACACTGGAACAATCCAGAACATCGAATCGTATTGCAGTCTTGCTCATCCTCTCCATTAACACAGTCAGAGAATCCATTGCATCGAGTGTAAATAGGAAGGCAGTACAACCATTCAGATGCACAACGATAATGAGTGGTAGGACAAGGTTCTTCGGTTCTTATTGTCTTTTGTGTAAAGTAACCGGTGCCATCGAGGTTAATGTAAAACCGCTGTGTCATCTTCACATCTATGAACCTCATGCAGTACGTGCACCAAGCCAAATTCTGCTGCAGGCAACTAATCTCATCAGAATCATTCAGACAATCAGATTGCTCATTACAGTGTTGAGTGTGCAATGCACACTGACCATTTGAGCACTTGAAGCCTTGACACACAAAGGATGCACACAAAAGGACTCATCAGATTTATCTGGACAGTCCTGTATGAAGTCACACACCAAAGTATGATGTATTGAGTTAACATTCTTAATACAACTGAACATTGCAAGTGCATACGTTGTATTTTTCTTAGCTGGTAACACATGCTCCTGATCAGTATTCAATTTCGGGAATGCAAAACCTTCAGAATATATGTATTCCCAAAGTAACTTTCGATATTACAATACATAAAGCTGTGGATCACGTGACTGTGTGAACAAGTGAGTAAAGCCTGCCTGGTGTGTGTGAAAGTGGGCTGTGCGGACTCTGATTTGGCTGGTGCAATGCTACGAGAAAACACACCCAGCAGATCTAATCTTAATTCGCATAGTGCTGCATATCCACGGAGATGTTCTCGTAAACCCCAGGATTTCCAACCCAGTTCCATATTCCTCCTCGAATGTCTGAAATGTGCGTACAATACGAAGTGATTGTCATGGAATATAACTGTTTTATCAGACCACTTACGGAATCTGCTATATATAAAAGGCACCAGGTGCCAGCCTGAAGTGTAACCAACGTAACTTGAAACATATAATAATTTTTGAAATAGGTAGCGAGTTTTCCAGTTCTTTTCTAGTTTTGGACAGAAGCAAGTTGCTGGCCATATTTCTGACATTCATGGGATAAATGCATATTACGTGAACTAGTCTTCAACATGACTAGCTTGAAACACTTGTTAGTTGAAGCCACCATCCCCTGACATCTAGGACCACTGAAGGGACAGTGTTCTGTCTCATCCCGTCCATCTTCACACTCTGTCTTCAGATTACACTGCAGAAAGTGATGGAATTTGAAATAATTAATTACAGAACAGTTGAACACCCACTTCGCAGTTTATAAGGGTGTGTAGAGACGTAGAAAGCAGAAAAGGCCATTTTGACAAACTCTAGTCTAAAACCACTACGAACAAAGTGAATTCGAATATATGACGTAATAAACATGGACGCTGGTGTGGAACGCTCAGCACACACGATAGTACAATGATTCTGAGATGTATTCTGCTTTTTGTATTCAAGTCGCAACGGACTGATATCAAAACAAGGGAGAAGTTGGTATGACTGTAGAACACTGACCATGACGACATGTTCGGAGTGTAACGTCAGGTCTGTGCTAAAAGAAATCGTGTCACACACATACGGTATGTTTACATACCCAGAATATTCTGTCATATTTTGTAACAATAAATTATTGTATTTTATCGCTCGTAAATTGATTGTAGCTGCCGGTATATCCATGATTGCTATCCACATTAAATTCGTAGCTGACTGAAAAAATAAATCTTGAAGAACATGGTAATCACATTTCAATGTTATGTCAGTATCATGTGGTGTTCGTAACCGCATTGCAATGCTCCAAGTGTTCCTTTCAGTGAATCCACACCAGAATGCCGACCGTTGAAACGTGAGCACGCACACGCATACCCTGTCTGACTTTCACGTGCAGGTTACAAAAAACAGTGGAACCCCCACACAAACCATACACTACTCCCTGGTTCTCTGTGAAACTTAAACGGGTGTGGTCCTGACAGTCAGATAGATTTTTCTGTAGAAACGTGATGCCTTCGTTGTTTCGTTTCAGGCGATAGCCTACAACTGCACAACCATCACCCGTCTTCAGAGATGCAGGTACAGCGTCTTCTCTGATGTTAAAATTAGTGGTATACTCTGCACAAAACATGAATCTAGCTGATCACACATACAACTAACAATACATACTCTGTCTTCGTTTATTCAACGGCATCCATTCACATGGCTGCCCTACAGTTTTCTAAACTGTTTGTATTCCATGGTACAACAGAAGTAGTATATGACAGCGTGTAAAAGACTAATTCAGAAGAAGAAGATGATGATGAAGAAGAAGAAGAAGAAGAAGAAGAAGAAGAAGAAGAAAGAAAAAAACTGTGTTTCAAATTGCTGCCTTACACACGTAATAATAACAACTGGTAGTCCTGTTGCATTTGTTTCCATATCAGGTTTACACTTTTGTGAACGTTTGCTGACATAAAAGGGAATTTCAACAACTATCAGAAATATCAAACTGTTGGTCTGACCGGCCATTCTAGCAATGCAATGCTCCAAACCGTTCTGAATAGATTACAGTCGTCAGCTGGTGCCATCATTGCTGAAGAAGAGGACGATTCTGTGAAGGCAAAAAATTAACCAGATATTCCATTCGGAAATTTTAAAGTGTTTTCCAGCAAAGCTTATGGTCGTGCGTTAGAACCACGTGTGACTTGTTTTAGTGCACATTTAATGTCCATCCCAAAATAAATGAATACTTGATTCTTTTCAGGCAATGTTAAAGGTGGTAGAAGGAAGAATGGAATCTGCCTTCCACTTTAACTTTCATGATCTTCATAGCCTTTTCTCACTCAGCTTGTATCAACTCTGCTGGTTTACCGTCTTTTTCAGCAGACTTCTCTTTTAGGGACGCTTTTCAGTCACTGTGAGAACGGAGGCACTCTTCAACACAAATTGGCCTCCATCAAGTTTACCGTTATACAAGTTTGAGCATAGTTTGGTCATACATTATACAATGCATTGTTCGCCCGCATTTCCCTGATTTGTCTTGAATTTGAATGACTCCTCCATATTTACAAGTGATCAGCTTTTTTCGCCGTCTGGTACATCCTCTGTGTGGGTTTTTATATTCAGGCTGTCCTCTTTGTTTGTACAATGCTCATCTGTCCTGTCTTCATGAATTCATAATATTCTGTTGATCCCACCGCTGCTTTTTTTTTTTTCAAAGTAATCAAGTCATCAGATACATACATTGTATTACCAAGGACAAGTTTCACGAAACCTAAGGTTTATCTGTTCTTAAACCTTGCTGACATCTGTTTGTAACGGAATACTGCATTCGTATTATCATAGTTTGCCTGGACCATTTGCAGGATTGATACAGCTGTTTGTAAATAATGTTCTGCAATGTACTGCATAGTTGAATTTCCATACTTTATTCCTTGAATGTTGGTTGTACTTACCGGTTTGTGTTCCACATCGAATCCGCCATTAACTAAAAATACAAACATTTAAGGACACAGTCGTCACACAGCCAGTAACATGTTGTCGACGTTCATTCTTTCAGTGTTCCTGTACCTGAAACCACGCCAGAATGCCAGCTGTTGAACATGAGTATCCACATAAGAACAGTAATGATGCTGCTAATGCTAGAACTGATATTAATGATAATTACATAGCATTCGTAATGCGCCTTGCCAAAAGTGCTAGGCGCTGATAACGAGCAACATATGTACACAAATTTTAAATCAACACAGTTATTACAAATACCTACCCACCCACAAACACTCACTCACAAGCACACACGCACTCACACACACACCCCACACACCCACACACACACACACACACACACACACACACACACACGCACGCACGCACGCACGCACGCACACGCACAAACATGTACATACATCTTTGTACTCAATCCGTTCTGAAATAGACAGCCAGTGGAGTTTCATTAAGAGAGTAGAGCATGACTCTTGAAAATGTGACCTAGAAATAAGGCGAGCAACAGAATTTGAACATACATTATCTGTGTCACTTAACATGCACAAAAAAAAGAAGAAAAAAAAGACTGTAGACCCTCCGCTCCTACAGCCCATACACCACTGTCTGGTTTGTTGTCAAACATAATAAGGAAGTGCTGTAGTCATAGTCAGACACCTAATATCTCTGTTGATGTTGCTAATGGGGTCACATGTTGTACAGAGTGCGAGTATAGTAATGCATCAGAGATAAGGCGAAAAGAAAGCTAAGAGCAGCAACTTTGTTCTTTACGCTACGTGCATAATGCACTGTGAGGCCTTCCCTTTAACTGCTTGGCTGTCATGATATCAGAGGCTCTCTGTGCTGTTCTACACTCAGTGGATTTGTGTTCTGTCCCCACCCCTCCTTGCTC
>JADBJO010031263.1:0-15000 GCA_016801955.1 Conus betulinus | reverse complement strand
AATACAGCAGATCACATTCTGATCCCATGAGAGAAACCCAGCGCCAATGCCATAATGAACACACTACAAATTTTCAGAAAGATCGGCCCGGTAGTTTTGTCTGGAGCGAGTGGAACACATTTGACCACGGACGGACGGACACACACACACACACACACACACACACACACACACACTGACAGACAGCAGTTCTTCGTTCCCATTCTAAAGTACTCCCTGTTCTATAAAAATGGGAGTACAAAAACAAACAAAAAAACAAAATCAAACAAACAAACAAAAACCCGAAACATGTAACTCTTCTATCTCATCTCACCAGTGACTGTTATCTATTATAAGTATTTGCCAATTGGACTTTTAGCTAAGTGCAAAAAGAAAAAAATACGTTTCACTTACTGACAGGAAAACTCTGTGCGTGTGTGTGTGTGTGTGGTGTGGTGTGTGTGTGTGTGTGTGTGTGTGAGTATGCTTGTGTGTCTGTGCGTGTCCGTGTGATAGTGCGCGCGAGCGCGCGCACGGGGTCATGTATACATACATACATTCGATTGCCAAATAGACGTACACAAAATGCCGCTAGATCTAGATCTCGGTTCATCAGTGGTAAGATCTGATGCATTTTGAACACAGAAAAAAAAGCAATTTACTCACTGAGCTTTCAGTATTTGGTGATGCATCCATTTGCCCGCAAAACCTGTCTCATTCGAGCTGGCAGCGAGTGGCAGAGCCCTGAATGTAGCCTGGAGTGAGGTGGGTCCCAGATGTCAAGCACAGTCCTGATCAGAGTGTCTCTGTTACAAACCTCGTGCACTCTCCTTTGTAACGGGCTTTGAGAGTTCTCCACATATTTTCAGTAATGTTGATGTCTGGGCTTTGTGAGGGGGCGATAATTTTTATGTTCGCCATTATACATAGACATGGACGTTATTTGCGGTGGGTAGACTTGATGCAAATTCTTGTACAGAGGGCATATTTTAACTGGTTTTGTTCGTGTATATTACTGGTGTATGTAATATCTATAAATGAGTGCTTTTTCATAGAAGTAATAGCAGTATTGGCAGCCTTGCTGCTGATGTCACTTGTTACCAGACGTTACCTTTTACAGCTAATGCAGGTCATTTAGTTTTACATTTCTTTCTTTCAAATGTACACACAAAAAAATTGAGAGCAGAAGGAGCTACAAACAGGTAGGGATGCTACAAGGCTACAATGGGTATTTATACAGAAAATACAAAAACAAAATACAGACACACGCGCTGTGTGTAGGAAGATGTTTCAAAGTTGAATATGGCTGAACCTTTGTTTAAAACGAACTCAACTCTTTTTGGACCGAACTTATTTCAAAGAAGGTCTGAGATTTCATTGATTGCCTGTTTTTTTTCTGGTTACTTTGTCAATAAACAACATGTATTAAAAAAATTACATTGCTCACCGTTAGACAACATAAAAGTTTTTTTTCTTTACATACTTTTGTATGTGTGTGTGTGTGGTGTGTGTGTGTGTGTGTGTGTGTGTGTGTGGTGTGTGTGTGTGTGTGTTTCCCTATGTAGGTGCGTGTGTGCGTATGTATGTGCATGCGTGTGTGCGCGCGACTGCGTGCGCGCGGGCTGTGTGCGCGCGGCTTTGTGCGTGCGTATATGTGTGTGTGTGTGTGTGTGTGTGTGTGTGTGTGTGTGTGTGTGTGTGTGTGTGTGTGTGTGTGTGTGTGTGTGCGAGACAAAACCAGCAAATTGCCAGGAGCTACCACATAATGAACCCAAGATAGCCCTGAGATTTTCCAGCAGTCGAGCCAGCCAAAGGCCTCGTTCGACCTTACCACATCAGGCAAAGTAATTATGCTATATACCTTAGAGAAAGCACACGAGCCATATGAAGAGAAACGTCCTTGAATTCCTTCATTCCTTCATTCCTTCATCCTCATACGGATTCGTTCATATCCTTTCATTTTATTCCATTTCACTTCACTTCATTCCTTCTTTCGTTCTTGTTCTATTTTTTCAAATAACTATTTTCGCCACTTCCCTTATCCCAATAGAACTGAAACTAACCATTTGACTGCTCTGACTTGGGTTAGGTTTTTTCTTTTCTTTTGTTTGTTTGTTTGTTTGTTTGTCTGTCTGTCTGTCTGTACTCTAATTCTGCTCCAAGAGAATGGTGACTATATTTAGTACCATCCCACTAACACCGGAATAACTAGTAGCCCTCAGATGATCGGGTTCTTGCAAGGTACATCCTTGTTGTCAGAACTATCCTTGGCGTTGAGTTTGAAGTTACACCCTCATAGCGATGTGGACATTGAATTTACATCGTTCTGTCTGTGTTCGTTGAAGATGATTAGCACATTACTTTGCAGCACACATGGGAGAAAAAACAACGACATTCGTCACACATAAAGATCAGTCAGTAAACGAAGTTAGCCTGAGCCATTATTAAAGAGGGCTGAGATAGTCAAACATCCGGGCCGTCAACCAACAAAACATCTTTTTAAAAAAAAACCAAAAGGTTTGAATACGACACCTGCGCATGAAAACTTTTGACAGCGCGCTTCAGTTCAAGCTCCATTAATCTCTATCCACATTAATTTAAATCGAGATAACTAACAGCACGAAGCAAATTAGAAACATAACAAGAAGTATGAACTTCTGTTTGCCAGCTAAGCTCATGTTAACATTGAACACATCACCGGTTAGGCCTATAAAGGGCAGATTGATACCATCCCCTTTGAACTATATTCTATAGAAGACGTCTTTTACCGGATGTTCTCAAAAACAACTTTCCAAAGGTGGTTTAGGGTCACAGTCGCCACAAGTCTTTTAAAAGTTTATCGCCGCATTTGTGGTATGATTTTCTCTTAAAACAAAATGATTTAAGCTAAGTTTCTCGATTTATTCCATTGTGCGAAAATCGCAGATACAGGACTCCGTCGTTTTCTACACGGACTCATGCTCTGCCATGGACAACAGTCTATCCCCCCCAGCCAAGTCAATGGCACTTTGATTTTCGCCAGTGTGGGTCTCTTTATGTCACAATAAATAAAGAGTCAAGGAAGTTTAGGTTGCTGTTCGTGTTGTTTTTGTTTCGCTGTTGTTGTGGTTGGTGTTGTTGTTTCGTCATCAGGGCTCTTGTTCCGTGTGACCACACTAACGTGCATACACAGGCGCCAGTTTTTCTCTTGCCAGTATGGTTTTTCTAGGGTGACGAGTCAACGTAACCATGGAACGCAAGTGTGTTCTTATTCCTGACAAAACTGGTCTTCCTCCACAACATTCATTCATTAACTATCAACATCGCAACTGGCAGCTTGTCAGAAACCAGTTCTCCTCAGGGTCTGCCCGTTTTCTTCTCTTGGTCAAAATGCTGTCCACCCGACGGTGACGGCTTTAGTCGTTACTAACTATGGCCTTCTTTCCAATCAGAGGTTTTCAATGTTAACTGGCGTTCTCTTTGTTGATCCGCCGGCAAACGCAGGTCCCTCGTCAGAGTCAGCGGTTCGTGGTCACCTGTACAAATGGAACATATTGGCTTACTGTCAGCCATTTGTCTTTCTCTGTCAGATGTTACTAACAAATTTTAAAAAAAAGCTTTAGTACTGTTTTTCGCCATCAGTGGTATTTCCTTCAAGGGTCACAAATGCAATTAATAGCCATGTTCTCCCGCCGATAGTCTCTTCATCACAACTGGGATGCAGGCCGATGCAGCGAGTTTCTGACCGATTGGTCTTTTGCTGCCAGTGTGATGATGTAAAAGAGCAAATTAAAGTCTTCTGGCAATCTCGTCAGCCGAAAACATTCGCTTCTTGCCGGCAAAGATCGAAGGCACGGCCTTGAAGATCCGATAATATCCTATCTCGCTCTCTCTCTCTCTCTCTCTCTCTCTCTCTCCTCGCTTTGAAGGGGGGCGAGGGACCGGGGCGGGGAGGTGGGGGGGCGGGGGGGGGGTGGGGCCCGAGTATGAAGCGTTAAGTGCTGTTGTACGTTTGAATATGTGTGTGTATGGGGGTGTGTGGGAGTGCGTGCGTGCGTGAGAGTGTGTGTGTGTGTGGGTGTGTGGGTGTTGTGGGTGTGTGTGTGTGACCGAGATCCGGAGAGAGGGGGATATGAGTGAATGGTTAGTGTCGTGCCGCGTGCCCCCTCGCTCGTGCGGCGGCGCGCAGGGCGGCGCCTGTCTGGTCTCTCATGTGTGTTGTGTGCTGTTGTGCCTGGTGTGGTACTGTGTGTGTGTATGGGGGGGGGCGGGGGGGGGGGGGGGGGGGGGGGGGGGGGGTGGGGGTGCCGGTTGGTCTTGTCTTGTCTTGTGTGTGTGGTTGTGTGCCAAAATACCACCCCACAACCAGTTTTGTGAAGACGGCGGCTTGTTCTATTAATTTGATGCCCAGTGACCTTGGCTCTGCACATATAGGATAATATGTTGTGAACAGTCGCAGCGGGACAAGAGGGACGCTAACGGATGGAGGGTTGGTATACCTCGGCTTATTTGACTGACAGCATGACGGGGGGGAGGTTTTAGGGCAGTAACATGACAGAGAGGCAGTTCCTAGTAGCGGAGTTACATCGGTTGAAAGAAGAAGAGCAGAGACAGATGACAGAGAGACGAGAGACAGACAGACGACAGAAAGGACAGACAGAGAATGAAACCCCGAGGACAACAGGACAGCACACAGGCAGATATCAAGCAGCACGAAAGATCGATAGAAGATTCAGACAGGACAGACAGACCAGACAGACCACAATTATACAGTTACACATGCACACAGCACGGACAGAGACGAACGACCAGATCTGACAGGAGACAGGAGACTGACCCCGCCCGGGGCGAAAGAACCCATGTACGCGACGACCGACACGTTGTAGTTAGAAGGAAAAACAGAAAGAGAGACCCTCATGTAAGGAGCGTGAGAGAACCGACATGACAGACAGACAGCAGACAGACATGAGGAAAAAGCGAGGAAGAGAAAACACATAAGACGGACACACATACGTAAGAAAGGACAGACAGCAGACGGACAGACGGGTAACTACGAACTGTTTACTAAATCTTTCCTTCCAAAGATTAAGAACAGGTCACTTGCTCTGTTGGCTTCCGAGGCCTATGTGGGTCTTTAGTACAGTGCCTTCAGCGTCGGCTCGGATCTGGGGGTGGGGGTGGGAGCGGAGGGGTTGAGGAAACCCAAGGTGGGTCCTGGGCCTTTGGGCAGTTGGGGCCAAGCGGACCGGGTGATCGTTGTTGAGGCTGGCAACGGCGACTTTAGTGGGCACGGTTCACTCCTTTTTTCAGTGTATCGTGGGTAGTGGGAAACTCTCTTTGATCCCTGTCCCTCCATGTGGATGTTCGAGACCCTTTCATGCGTTCAGGTTGTGTCACTGTGGGCTGTGTTTATAGCATATTGAGATAACCGTTCAATTCGTCAGCACGCCTTACGAACTCGGTGTCAAGTCCAAAGAATTTCCCTGGGGCCGCCCACGCTGACTAGGTAGCGAGGAAAAGTATTTTTTCGTTTTGGGGGCACCTGGTGTTGTTTATCGGATCTGTGATGTAGGGCGGAAGCATGAGCGACGGGCGCAGAGGGGAGGGCGAGGACGCGGTGTCGTGGGTGCACGGTACCTAATTTCCTTCCAGAGGTATACAGATCGTAATATTACAATTTCCATAGCAGAGATGCTTGCCAGGGTAGGTTACCGA
This sequence comes from Conus betulinus, assembly GCA_016801955.1. Lineage (NCBI taxonomy): Eukaryota > Metazoa > Mollusca > Gastropoda > Neogastropoda > Conidae > Conus > Conus betulinus. The sequence continues at coordinate 9,327 of JADBJO010031263.1, read as the reverse complement.
TGGCTTACGGACCTAACGTGCTCCTCCCTTGGTCCTTAGTTGTTTCGTTCGTTTGGTGTGACTTTTTTTTTGAGTTTTCCTTGAGGACGGTCCCTGGAAGCTTTCCCCCTCTGGTTGCTTCATCTGTCTTCGCCGGTGTTCTTGGCGGACCTTTTTTCTGGGGTTGTGGGGGTTTTGTTTTTGTGGGTTCTGGATGTCGCCCGACCTGCTTGGAGCATTTATTTGTAAGTCCTCTATTTCCCGGCCGCACTTTTTTTTTTTTTTGTTTTTTGAAAGCAGAAAGTGTTTTAATTTGATAGTCGCGCCGAGTAGGGTGTTGGTGATGGCTGGAATCCTTTCCGAGGGTCCCCCTGTAGCGCGCCGGGCTGAAAGCATTATTGCGCTTTTTTTTGTGGGTTGATTTTTATGAGGAGTGGTTTTTTTCTTGAGAGACGAGTGCGGTGGGTTTTTTCGTTTCTTGGGTTATTGGCCCACAGTTTTCTTGTGTGTCTTTCCCCGAGACAGATTTTTATCCACTTTTTTGGCCAATTATGATTTGTGGGGGGTGCTCTTATTTGAACGCCAGGAGCACAGACACAATTATGCCCGTGGTCTCCCTGATTATTCCGTAATCGGCGCGGACGAAAGGCCTAGGAGCAGGCATTCAAACAGATTCTCGCCTTGAAGAGAGAGTTGTTACGATGGTTCCCTCATGGCAAGCTAGTGATGAGTTTTCATATTACAACTATAAGTTGCTTAATTCATGTTCCACATTTTCTTTCATCTTCAAACCCCCCCCCCCCCCCCCCCCCCCCCCCCCCCTTAAGTTCCAATCTTTGCCAGTCATTAACTGATGACGGAGGCGGGCGGTTGGCCTGCGTTTGTTTTCCCCTTTTTTTACTATTAGATGGTTGGGTGGTGTGATTTCGTCTGACACTCCTGGCAGTCAAGTTAAAGGCGGTGGCCATCTTGATAAAAGTTGCTCTGTGTTATTTTTTCTTTTGGGAGCAAGGAGGTTACACCTAATTGTGTATTGTTCACAGTTTTCTTTCCTCAAGATCTTGGAGGATAGAAAGGAAATGGCGAAGGGGAAGAGAGAAGCTCAAAGAAAAGTGGGGCGGGCCGGGGGGGTGGTGGGGAGAGGGGGGGGAGGGGGCGGTTTTTTTGTTTTTTTCCGTTTTCTCTTTCCCCCGAGCTTCGTTTTCAGTCCCCGGTTTGGGTTTGCGGGCCAGGGGGTGGACGTGGGTTTTTGGTTTTGATTGGGTATGTCGGGTTTTTTGTTTGATGATGTACCACACATCTGTAACACTACCGTCCGTGGGAGGAAGATTGATGTTGCCGTTTTGTGGTACTTGCAACAAATCTTTATTCAGGGCATGTTCAGAGGTTGTTGTTACTTCTTTCGTGAGAGGTTTCACATTCTTATGGCCACTCTTTTCTCTTTTTTTTTTTGTGAGCTGTTTTTTTGGATTTGTTTGAGCGTAGTTCCGGATGGGTTTTTTCTTTTTAAAAATTTTTTTTTCACTCCCGCCCACCCTCCCTTCACTCCCAAAAATAAACATGTATGCTACAATAACTAGGTCTTACTAATCAGCTATATGAAGTGATGTAAGAATGGAGTCTTACACTTTCTACTTAAAGCCCGTATCTCTTTTTTTTTTTTATTTTTTTGCAACAACTGAACAGAACTACCGAGAACAAACCGAGAAGTGACAACGTGCCTGTAAGATCGGACACCACTGCGGTTTCGGCCTCTTGGGTCTCTCCGGCCGGCAGGAAACGCCACGTTCAAAACAAATAGACAACAAAGAGACGAATGCACGAACCAAGGTTATACCCTTCAGATGTGGGTGCAAACGCAGCGCAGAGGTAACCGTGATAAAGTGAAAATTAAGGACATGTGAGACCGGAGAGAAGAGGTCCGGAGCTGGCTGGTAGAATGCTCCGCAACGCACGGGTTTAATCCATGGCTGCGCGAAACGTCTCTATGGGAGATTTCGCACGATCAACCTGACCATGTCAGAACAAGCTCTGCCGGCAGAAAATGCAAGCAGATCCCTTCTCAATGTAGCTTGTCAAGGACATACAGCCTTTCACTGCCCGTGCCGAAGGGACATAGTTCATCATGCAGTTGTCATCAGTTTTGACTCCGCGCGATACTGGGACCCCCGCCATCTCGTTCTGATCCATCAAGACGGGTTGAAGGGTTTCGTTTTCCAAGTGAAATACATATTGCATCTGCATTTTGTTCTACGTAGCACAAAAGTGCTCTGTAGAGGGTCCGGCTCTGTGAAGGGAAGTGTCTCTGTTGTGATAGTATCTGTCAGCCACTGACTTGGGCCAGTGTCTATTGTGATGGAAAGAAACCAAGATGTTCACCAATGAACAACAAGAAGGACACCGACACTCCAACAACATAGAATCTCAAAAACAGGTTTGAAGTCTTCTTTGACCGATACTTCCGAGTGAGGCAGAGGAACTTTCAGGGACCTGGAGTAATCGTGCGAGCGCTGACATATGACAACAATTCTAACCCGTCTCAAGCACCCGCACTTTGACAATATCTAAAGTTCAGTATTACCTGAATTTCGTGGATCGTACGACCATGGTGCTGTGCACACAGCAGCTTTCACGCGGATCTTGCTACAGTCGACAGGTCGGTTACAGAAGACGATCTGTAAAACATATTCAGACATACCCCATTGTGAAACGATGTATTCCGTGCTATAATGGCAAATGGCGGGCTTCCCAATTCTAGGGGAGTGGTAATAGAAAAAGCATCAAGTCTTTCTTATGCTAATTCTGTCTACGACGGGTAGAAGTGGAATAACCCCCCATGACCCCCGCTGAAACCCCCCCCAAGTACACAAGTAACCACCAGCCATTCCTTTTAGTTCTTTAGTTCGAAGCGTATTATGTGCATTTACACTAGCCTCCCAAAAAATGTATGGATCCTATGCACACTGACAGACATCTTCCAAAACAGAAGGCCAGACGGAAGATCAAACATGTGAAGTGTTAGGGAAGCAAGCAGGCAGGCAACCCAGAGGACCAGGGCAGAGCTTGCGGAAGGAAAGTGGGAGCTCTCAGGAACAAAAACAAATAGCCGAGAGAAACCAGCTTTGCCAGCATCAAGGGGGCAGCACACGCCAACGAGTGACATGGAACCCGCAGGGGAAAAGGACGAGAGGGCCCGAACTACGCGCAGCAGCTGGTCAGGCACGAAACAGTGAAGAAGGAAGATAAAGCGGCAAGGGGTGACCAATTTTTCTGGACAGGCATTCAGCGAGCAGCCCAGAACCGAGAGCACGATGGGCGTAGTGTAGGGTTGCGAAGGCGCCTGTGCTCAACGCTTGAGCTAATGGGTAAGTAAGTAATGATGAACCAACAGGACAGTGACAAAGTACGTTTGCAGCAGCGCGGAATTCATCTCATTCAGCATCATTCAATGCCTGAGGGTAGGTTAACAATTAGGTGCTCTCTAGGGGTGGGTTTGTTTGGACAACATGGAAAACGGAAAAGAGTGGGAAAAAGAAACGGAAAGAAAGGAACAGCAGAATTCCTACAAAATTAAACCTCACCAAGAGAAAAAAAAAACAAAGACCAGAGAGGCGCAAAGACGCGTTGCAAATGAAACATATAGAAAGAAAAAATTAAACTGGAAACCAAAATAGCAAACTGCAATATATTAGAACGAAAAATAAAGAAAAAGAAAACGAATTAAACTGAAACCAACATGAACATGAAATAGAGCCGCGACAGCCCGATTACTAGGAAACAATGCAGGAAGCAACTGAAATGGTAAAGAAAATAGAATAGGCTTCATGCAAAGAATGTCTTGGCAAAATGGGACCGCAGCCTTGTATTCACGGCAGTTATTCCACGTTTGGACGATTGTTGAGTTTTTTAGAATCCGAATATGAAGATAGCTACAGTTTGAGGCCCACAGCCCTTCCATGGAATAATCAACAAATATTCTTCTCAAACGATATTGATCATCCCATAAACATCAGAAGAAAATATACCTCAATGCTTCGCGCCCCCCCATCCTCTGCTTCCACACCGCTACACTGTAACCATGTCCGTTTGAAATGTTTGATGTGTGCTGATACGAATCTGATTTCAGTATACATCCTCTCAAGTCATTGCGAAGTCATTGACTTTGTGGACAGTGCTGCTGGTGGCAATGCATGTGTTAAAAGTCAGAACGGAGCGGTGTTTATTTTTGTTTCTTTTAAAATTACGCTTAAAGATTAGTGACAAGAGAAGACGTTACGTGCCTACGGAAGAGATCGTATGGGGGTGGTTAGCTTTGAACGTCTGCATTCGGTTTATTTTGTTTTTGTTTTTTTGTTTTACAGGTATGTAGATAACTGAACTAAACAGGAAATGGTGCCTCACTATCCCCGTCACGCGATGCGCACACCGTTATTTGCACCCTTCGCCATTGACTCCTTCACTGTCACTCGGAGAGTCACCAAGTACATTGCAGCGGCAGCCGGCGGTTTCGGAGGGACCCAAAGGCCAAAGACAAGAATTCGGAAAGCATGGAGGAAGGAAACAGAACGAAAGAAGATTAAAAAAAAAAAAAAAAAAGGGGGGGGGGGGGGGGGGGAGAAGGAAAAAAAGAAAGAAAGTACCGAAAAGAAGTAAACAAAAGCCCAGCAACAACTACAACGACCACAAGAACAATAAAAAAACAAACACTGTATGACTTTACCGGACCAAATCGAGGAAGGGGCAAAACAAACGGAATATAAACAGGCTTCGCATGAAACAAAACGTTGAGATAAAAAAAATAGAATTATAAGGAAGCGATACCCAATTCAAAGTGAAAATGAAATAAACACAAGTAGAATTAAATGGGACCCAATGTCTCTGCATTGAAATATAACACCCTACCCACCTCCCACCCACCCATCCACCAAACAATCAATGACCAAACAAACAAACATGCAAATCGGGGCAAAGCAAAATCAAATGAAAAAACTGACACACTGAAATAGAAAATTTTCTGCTTATTTCGTGTTGTTTTTGCCCCAAACCTCTGTTTGATTTTGATGCATTTTTTTGTTAATCGCATTATACGCAGGAGGATGACATCTAAGTGGTTAGTGCATCAAAATTGTGCAGTAGATACCTCCTGCTGATCATTTTAAAGAACACAGGGTTTACGTCCGAATGATTAAATTCTGGGAAGATGACTCCAATCTCTTTTTCATATGCAGTTCTGTTGTGTATTACTAATAGTGAATAATTAATTATATTAGCATCACACCTTATGCTCATATATTGATTGTGTGCTTATTGTCAATGATCATTAATCATGATAACGCGAAATGATAATAAATACTATAACGTGCAAGTGACACTGATTGCGTTGATTATGATTGTGACAGTGGGGATCAAAAAGACCACAAGCACGATATGAGTGCTGGGAATATTTTTCTTTACAAAACTGCGATTTACAATGAAACAAACACAAAAAAAAAAAACAAGAAAAAAAAACAAAGAATGGCCAGGCTTTTGCGATGACAGTAAGAAGTGTGAAGAAATGTATGTGGTATTGGCCTGACTGAAGGTACGTAATGGAACGAAAGAGAGACTGGAACAGGAGGGAGAAAGACACATTTGTTGAAATGGTTTTCTATAAATCCATATGAATATATTTTTTCATTCCAAAATTATGCTTTCTTATGTCATGTCATCTTTCTTCTTATTTACGATCTTACTAGTAAAATTTCTTGTTATTCTTTTATTCATTTTATCATGTATAAATTCATTTTCATAAATTGTCTCACCTTCTTCATCCTTTTTCCCCCCCTCGTTTGTCACCATCTCCATTCCAAACCTCCAGTAAGACAAGAGCTCATAATATTTAAAAAACACTTTACATTGACACTAAAAAAAAAACCGTCATATCATTCTCTGTGTGTGTGTGTGTGTGTGTGTGTGTGTGTGTGGGTGTGTGTGTGTGTGTGTGTGTGACTGTGTGTGTGTGTGCTGCGTGCGTGCGTGCGTGCGTGGCGTGCGTGCGTGAGTGTGCGGGTGTGTGTGTGTGTGTGTGTGTGTGTGGTGTGTCTGTCTGTCTGTCTGCGTCTGTGTCTGTGTATGAGTGTGTGTGGAGTGCGCATGAGCGCGAGCCTGCTGTGCCCTGCGTGCCTGCCTCTTTGTGGTGTGGTGTGTTCCTTGTGAGTGTGTGTGTGTGTGTGTGCGTGCGTGCGTGTGTGGGTGCGTGCGTGCGTGCATGCGTGCGTGCGTGTGTGTGTTGTGCGTGAATGCATGCGTGCGTGTGCGCCGCGCGCGCGTGTTTGTGTTTGTGTGTGTGTGGTGTGTGTGGGTGTGTGGGTGTGTGTGTGTGTCCTGAAGAGTATCAGAAGGTCGAAAACGCGTGTCTTTGTTTGTACACTTGTTTGCTCCACGCGTTTGGCAGCAAAGGAACTACTTCTGTTCTTTTGCGTCGTAGTATGTCCTTCATTAAAGCTAACTTGAAATTACCATTATTTATTGAGTCTACACACACAACCATGTGTTCTAATACAAAACTTGTCCAACAACACAAAATGAAATGAAGGCTTTACACTGATTTCCTTTTCTTCGGTTACTAGCCCGAAACGAAGTGATTGAGGTTGGATTGACTGAAAATATAAGTTCATTTTGGGGGACTGTGTTGTGGGTGTGTGTGTGTGGTGTGGTGTGTGTGTGTGTGTGTGTGAAATGTTGTGTTGTGTGGAAATGGTGCGTGTGTGTGTGTGTGTGTGCGTGCGTGCATGCGTGCGTGCGTGCGTACGTGCGAGTGTGAGTGAGTGTGATGTGTGTGTGTGTGTGTGGGTGGTGTGTGTGTGTGTGTGTGTGTGTGATGTGTGGGTGTGTGTGGGTGTGGTGGGTGGGTGTGCGTGTGTGCGCTTCGTTTTGTTTCTGTGGTGTTGTTTGTTGCCAGCTCCACTGAAAAATCGCTTCTTTCCTTTCCAATCATTGTGCATGAGCGGGGCTTTTAATAATGGTAATCAGATTTCTTATATTGGTTCCCTTACATCCTTTACTTCCTTTTTTTTTTCTTTTCAGCTTCTTGCTCCCATCATCCTTTCTTCCATTCTTTTTTTGTCTTCTTTCTGCCACACCCAGAACGCCAGCTCATCTGAAACTTACTTGGGGGGGCTCGATGACAGTGAAGAAATGGATCGCCGCGGAGAGGTTCGTCAACAAACACCTACGCTGCGCATGCGCGTGTGGGAGGAAGGAAGACACGTTGATTCCTGGAACAACATCGAAGAGAAAGGAAATGCTGAAAACTCGGACACCCCCCCCCCCCCCCACCACTGGTCCCTCGTCTCCCCCCCTCCCCCCCCGCACACCCCCCACCCCCCCCACCCCCCCACCCCCCCCCCCCCCCCCTCGTTTTCACCCCCCCCCCCCCCCCCCACCCCACCCCCCACCCACACACACACAACACACAACACACTTCCTTCGTTTTCTGTCTTTGTATGTCTCTTACTCCATATGGATCGTATGAAATAGTGGGAGAACAGGTTTTTTTTTTTTTTTAAACACAGTCGGACAGGCAAACGCGTAAACAGCGTGTGTATGTGCAGTGTGTACACTGACGTGAATGCACATGCCTCCTACACTGACACACACACACACACACACACACACACACACACACACACACACACACACACACAACACACACATGCACACACACAATGCACACATGCACACACACACGCACACACACACACACACACGCACACATGCACACACACAGGCCCCAAACGTATTGTCTCCTTTCCCCGGAGAGTTTAAAGGACACACACTGTGAAACAGGGGGTGAAACAAAAGGGGAGAGAGAGACAGGCAGACAGACATAGACAGACAGACAGACAGAGAACGACAAAGAAAAACGCTCTTACTTCGTCCTACCCCATGCCAAAGACTGAAATTTTCAATCAATTACTGGATCCGTCTTGAAAACATTTCACAAGGGTTAGACAGACTGCCATGGCCCAAAGCAGTTTGACCGATCGAAAGTTGGAACAGAGTAAACAACGATCCGACTAAGATGCACCTTTCTTCCTCTTTAGTCTCCGTCTCTATGCTTTTCGCTCCTGCCTGCATGACTTACTGACTTAGTCTTCTTCGCTCCTTGAGAAGCATAGGGCCTCAACAGCAACCTTCCACCTCTGCCTGTCCCTGGCACCGGTCTTGATCCCCCCCCCCCCCCCCCCCCACCTCACCCATGTCAGGATGGGGGGCTCTCAGCTCGTTTAGTAAGCTCCTCCTCCAGGTCTGCTTTGGGCGCCCTCGCTTCCTCTTGCCCTGCGGGTTCCACTCGAGCGCCTGCTGGTAATGTTAGAGGGCTCCTTCCGCAGTGTGTGGCCGACCCATCGCCCACTTTCTCTTCCTGACCTGGACGTCCTCTGGCTGTGGGATTGCCCTCGTCCACAGGTCGGTGTCTGGCACTTGTCGAACCATCGCAAGTGGAGGATCTGCCTGAGACATTTGTTGATGAAGGATTGGATCTTTGTAGAGGTGTTGGTGGTGACTCGCCAAGTCTCTGACCCGTAGAGTAGCATCCTGCCTGCATGCATGCTCCATATTGTCATTTAAAGAGAGGGACAGGAGAGACTGAAGGGAAAGAAAAGGGAAGAAAAAGGTTTTTTTCTTTTTTTTTCATGTGGAAACTTAAAGGTGAAAATATATTCAGGATAAAAACTGAAATACTTGAGTTCATTCCAACGAAAACAAAAGACCAACCCAATACAGTCCTTCGAATGAGACTATAAACCGAGGTTCGTGTGTGAACGCACGCAAAACATCTTGCACACACACGTAAAATCCCATCACCAACTTTCGGAGGAGAAGGGCCAGTTTGGCCGTTGGTAGGGATGACACGTTACACATAGCATGCACCTTCCCCGAAGTTGGAGTATGGCTGCCTTAATGGCGGGATGAAAAAACGGTCATACACACAAAATTGTCAGAATCTTCTTCTCGATGAAGGTGGATGCTCAAAGAAAGAAGAAGAACCCGCGTTTTTTTTTAACTTAAAAAAAAAAAATATTCGCAGTAAATCACGCTATAGTCCATCAGAATTTTGTCTTGCGACAAGACCTATGTTTTTTTTCCTTTCTGCGTATCCTTAAAAACAACACAAGAAACAAACAAACGAAGGGAGCTAAAGAAAAAACATAAACATGAAGGTACCAGTGTGACCAGAGAAATACTGTCCTCACCCACTGATTGAAACAGCCAGGAGCAATCAAAAGGACAAAACAAACAAAAAAGGTTTCGACTGAATTCAAGAAAAAAAAGTTCTACGTGCAAAAGATAAAGATTAATAGGATG
>JADBJO010031262.1:0-16955 GCA_016801955.1 Conus betulinus | reverse complement strand
CAAACGGAAACATCTGAAATGGTCATATCTCTGGAGAAGATCATTTGCCAGTCACAACAAAGACCTCAGATGACGCAGATGGGGCCAGGGGGGTGGAAGGCAAACATCACTGAGGAGTTGTAGGATATACATAAGTGAATGTGACATCGGAAAACACAGTGGGGCATTTGCACCTATACCCACCAGTTGTCATTGGTCATGAAGTCACCTCGCTGATCCTCATCAAGACGTTGTTGCACGCCCCTATGAAGAAGTCAATCTTCAAGTTCACAGCAATTAGCTGTTCTGGCTGCTGAATGAAAGTTGGAAGTGCTCAAAGTTGGTGCCGTAGCCTTCATTATCCTCATCAGAGTTGAGAGCTTTTTCACTCTGGGCAGAGTCATCCGCAGAAGAAGCACATCTGATTATTTTCTGCCGTGGACTGCTTGTCGGCTGAACTTCGGGCTGGAATTGCTGGCAACGTTCTCAACACCTTCCCACCAAAAAACTCCAAAAGCTGATTCACCGCTTCAGGAATGATCGGGTCTTCTGATGAGCAGCTGAGACTTTGTTCCAAAATGATTTTCTGCAAAAGAAAGCTCTGCTCGTAGGCTTTCCTGAGGGGCCCATTGTGGTCTTCGTATAGATGCTGAGCAGCGTTGGATGTCAGAAGGTGATGGAAAGACATGGGCCCTGGGGAGGTCTCAGATCATCCATACAGACCATATTCTGCTGACGTTTCCTTTCCTCGGCTGCTTCCTTGACCAGTCTTGCCTCTTGCAGAAGATCTTGTTTTCGGGGACGGTGTCTTTTCCATCTGCTCATTGCTTTTTCTCGCAGTGCAGAGCAGCTTTTCTGGCAGACAGCTTCAGCAAGTCTTGCTGTTCGGCAGAGGTCTTCAGGGCCAGCCAGGATGAAATGATAACAGATTTATTCCACGCTTTAGACAGATTACACGGTGGAGTGATGATGCAAACTGGCATTTCTCCGCTTAAACAGAGAAAAGTCCAGATCGGCGAAGACCTCTTCACTGACTAAATTTGTCAGCCTGGAGTGGTCAAGCTTCTGCCGCCGCTCTTCATCCTGCACATTGTGGTACTTTCCACCGGTAGAAAATCTGCTAACTGGCGCCTGGTGACCTCCTAACAGGTAACCGCAAACCTTCTGCAACAAAGCTGTGACCACCGTTTTCTTTTCTTCCCCAATGGCCAGCAGGACAGCAGGGATGTCTGCATTATGAGGAAAACGTGAATGCCGGAAAAGGGGCTGGACAATCTTCACGCAGGGCAGGGAGAGGCATCTGTTCTGCCAGTCAAGCCACCGGGGTGCCGGCTTCAACATAAATGTAGAAATCCAGGTAGTGAATACTGCCCCTAAGAAGACACCAGTATGGACCTGTTCAAACAGAAACAAGCACCAGATCATGAATATCTTATTACTCTGTTTCAATTTGATCCTTATAATTATTAGTCAGTAATGGCTTGCTAAAAAAAAAGTGTGACCAGACACATTTACAACACACACACAACAGGTTTATGACACAGCAATTATGAAGAAAAAATCATCGTAACACATCGTTTATAAATAAAACCAATTATACACCAGCTAAAAAAGAAGTTTCTGTTGATAATTTTGACATACCAAAGTTTACTCCAGCTGTTCAAAGATGATAGTAGTAGTATAGCTATAAAGCTGTTTAAAAAGACAATCAAATCAATCTAATTACCTGTGATCCTGAAGTACAGCAGGCCCAAGCACAAATGATGTGACAGTCCAATGGTCTCACTGCACTGCAGTCAGCCAGCACACTTTCAATGTTCCTGTTGTTCTTTGGGCATGTAGGAGCTCAGGCACTCTTGGATGTCATGCCGATGATAATGGAGGCTGGCAGCAGCTTGGAACAGGTTGTTGAATCTGTTCTCTCGGAAGCTGGTCACAGTAGAAGCTCTCCCCACCATTAGGCAGTAGGCTTCCCAGCAGTCTCTGCAGCCATGCTTGTCATCTCCACGCGGCCCCACAGACAGTCACATGCCATCCAGATGTACCTACACAGTACAACAAAAAAAGTGCAAGATATTTTGGGTAAGCAGGAACATTAAAACAGCCACAATTATACATAAATCATGTGTATTTGCAACAGAAATTTGTCTGGCAAACTTCACATAGGCAACATTGTAGAAAGTCGGAAGTGGTACCTTTTCCTCTGAATGATGTGTACCTTTAAAAGTAAATTACTAACAACCCATGAATACACACACACAAAAAAAGTCACAATGACTTTGTATTCAAAGGTTCTGCATCTTTTACTCTAGAACTACAAGGATAGTATGACAGCAAGAGTAAAGTGTAAAAACCGACAAACTGTTTCATCAATGACCAAAGTCAAAATATTTATGTACGTGGAACATTCAGCAAGATTTTTTTTTTAAGGGGATTTAAAAAATGACAGTAAAATTTACCTGTATGCTGAGCAATCTGATGAGTTGAAATTGTTGAAGCCAGGTACTGCATCTCTGCCAAGTGGTCTCCCTTCTCCTGTTTCATCTTGGGCCAGTGCTTTTTTGCTTTCAGCACCAAGACCAAGCAGGAAATGTGCGTTGCAATGAAGAAACTCCAGTCCTTCAATCTAACTGCAGCAGTTCTTGCCTTTCTGCCTCCAGCTTTCTGCCAAAGGATTTCATGACTGCAGCCCGGTCTGTCATGATGCTCGGACAAGCCAAGGAGAAGATGGTAGAAATCATGTGACTGGCTCCTTCTGGATGGAGATCAGACAGCTCTTCAAGCATCTGGTATGGCAATGTCCACAAGGGTAGAAGTGTCCTCTGTTGTCACAGGAAAGAAAGCCCATGGAAAAGGAGCCACTGGTAGTGGTAGCTTGCTGAATGATGTAGTTCTTCCACTCCTGCTGGTTCCATCAATGTGCAAGTCCCAGTGCTCATGACTTCTGAGGACCTCTGCCACCATGAGACTTGCTGACCCACATGCCCTTGGTCAGCAAAGCGTAAAAGCTGACCTTTGTGAGGGCAAATCACTCTCTGGAATCCTGACACCACACAGCCGTGCAGCAGTTCTGATGACAGTACCACACCTGTGAGCAGGAACTTCAGACTCTCCACAAGCTCCATAACTGCTATCTTTGCCTGGTTTGAAGTGCCCCTTTTCATCTTTGAGGCGCAGTTCTTCAGCATCTTGCAGAACTTCACCAGCATGTTGTTGGTCCAACAGTGTTGCTTCCATTTTTTCCTTCAGAGTATTTATCTTTGTTTTCAAATTTGATGTACTAGTTTGGCTGTTCTTCAGTTTTTTCTATAGACTATCTATCTTTCTTGACAACCTCCACTTTGATGTTGTTTAATTATGTGCTCTGCTTTTTTCATATCATTTTCTTCCTTTTTAGCACTTTGTAATAATTCGACTGTTGTATGTTGAAATTTTTCTGTCGCTCTCTGTAACTGTCTCTTAACAGAAGTTGTTCTTGATCTGATGATTTTTTATCAGCCAATCATTTTAGCCATTTCCATTCTAGTGCCATCAAATGTGTTTTTTTCATTGCAAAACGTTTTTCCAGAGTGTCAACTTGATGATTTGATGTTTGGAGTGCTGCCTGTGATTCTTCCAGCTGCCGGCGTAGAGCAGCTAACTGTCTCCATGTGCTGCTAAATTAATAGCCGCATTCCCATTATCCGTCTTTTCTTCATATGTGACCTGAGGATCTGACAAATGTACTGCATAGGCAGAGGATTCGTAGTGGGGATAAGTTTTGTTCCAGACTCTTTGTTTCATACAAAATGCTCTGGAGGCTGCAAAAAGAAAGGTCTTCAATTTCTGCGGACTGCTGGGTCTGGAGGCACTTTTCATCAGACTGTCATAGGGTTTCCTGGTTTTGGCTAATTTTGTGTTGAGCTGTTTGTCAGAGAGCCCTGCAAGGTCTAAAACCCTATCATGTGGAACCACCTTTTGTAGAGACAGGCCTCTTCTTTCTGGAAGATCAGCAGATCAATCAGCAAACCCATTTGTCACTGGCACCTCACACAGCTGGGACTGGTCAAGGGTATCAGGTGAAAGGAGATGGTGTCGCGTGATGCCTTTCTTCTGCAAGAAGTGACCAATATGTCGACTTTCCAGTTCAAACCTGACCATCCATCTCTAAAAATTCTCTGAAGATCACCATCACACGATAACGTTTGAAATGCCTCTGATTGCATGGTTGACCTCTGTTTTCAGGGTAGTGTGGACAAAAATCTTTTCCACACACACACTTGTCAACAAAGGTGAAAATCTCATCCCAGCTCTTCTCACAGGTCCGTCTCAAACAGTCCAGCTGAAGGAGCAGCTTGTTTGGGCAAACGGCACTGCTTGCTTGGTCAGTCCTACTTTTCTCCCCCTTCTTCTGCTGTGAGGTACTGCTTTCATGCGATGAAAACTGGTCATCTTCAAGGAAAGAAAGGAGAATTTTAAGCATTTGACTTCCATTGTTTTTTGCATGCTTCTCAGATGCATGCACCTGGTCGGTGTGGGGGGAGGAAAAAACGGAGAAAGGAAGAGGGAGGAAATGGTGTTTGTGAGCTTCAATGTGTGTGTGTAGGGTGCGTGCAAGTGTGTGTGTGGCTGTGTGTGTGTGTGGTGTGCGCACACTGCCTATATCATGTGATTGTGTGTTTTCAAGACATTATACACATTTGCTATACAATCTTTTTACAATGTTGAAGTGAATGAGATTTGCGAGAATACTGGAGAATAATCCAGATGATCACACCAGGGTCATATGTGCGTTTGGGAAAGTTTGGGAAGGCCTGGGGAAAAAAATGTTATTTCCAGGCCCTGGAAAGTCTTTGAAAAATAAGAAACATGAATATGGTTTGTGAAAGTTTGTGAATTTGGACTTATGTCACCAATATAAGAAATCCACTTAAAAAAAAAAAAAACAAACAAACAAACAAAACAAAAAAAACAGGGACCGTGAAATTTTAACATATGTGAGGAAAATAACTATAACTTTGGGTCATTGTGAACAGACAGTGATAAGGCCAGAAGATTGGTGTGATAACGAAGGAACTGTTCTATTAAAAGGTAAACTGTGTGTCTGTTGTGTGTGCGTGTTTGTGCTTATTTACACTTAATTTCAGTTTTAGGGCCATTTAAAGGTCTTTGGAAAAATCAGGTAGAAAGTGATTTTGAAAGTTCGTGAAAAGTTGGAATATTAGGATGCTGTTAGGCTATGAACCCTGTCACATTTTAACAAGGAACATTTCTTAGTACTTTCTCACCATACATTACATAAATACTAGAAAGCTCAAAGTGCTTAAGTACCTTAACAATAGCAACAAGAAAAGCAAACTAAAAACACTCCTTCACTCACACACACAATTGATCAGTATTTTTTTTAATGCTGTCTTTTTTCATAAAATGTATGTTCTTTTCGTGACTGTGTTGTGGGGGGGGGGGGGGGGGGGGGGTGTGTGTGATATAATAAACGGATGGGGGGCTCATACACGCGAGAAAAAATCCAACAAGTACTACTGCCCCTTCTTCAAATAACTATTAAAAAATACACATTCGATGACAGAAATCAACAGACCATGGCATGAAAACAAAAAAAAAAACAATCACAATGCGCATTAACTTCGAAGAAAAACGCACGAACGACGGCCGCGCAAGATCGACCAGATCTTTTGTTATTGTGACCAAAATCATTCTACTTCCGGCAATCGATACTGTCAAATAATTTAATAAAATATGCCCAAAACTTTTATTATATTAAAACATAAAGCATACGATTCGACAATGTGCAATCTTGAAATGATATTTAGTTAATGTTTAGGTAAAACGAGCCTTCCGATAAAAATTAAATAACTTCGATAGGAAGACAACGAGAGTAGAGCATGTGTTTTTCCTAACACTTTCACTTGATCACTTCTAATTCAAAACTAACCATAATCCGATCATTCTGAACGATCATTTGTTTGAAAAAGTGCTTCAATAATCGATCTGCCATATCACAAAAACAAAAATTACCATAAAGATCCTGGACACGGACCTCCCATTCATTCGAAGCGATGTTGGATCGTTCCGAAGCACTTGCCATGCTGGTCGCCATTGTGTTTACAATGTTGTGCCTCGCGACGTTCCGCACACTCGCTTTTCCCGGCTTGCGATTGGTGGATATTGCACGGATAGAGCCCTAATTGCACATCCAATGTGTAGGGCTTGAAATCCTCTTTCCAGCGCACCCTCAAAGATGCATATATCTTTTATTCAGTATTTCTGGGAGATAAAGTAATCTAAAATTTACCCTATTTTTCAAAATCGTTTTCTCAAATTAATACTGGACTTTAATTATTTTGAAACTTATACTGTTTTAAGATGAATCTTTCATCTTTATGATGAAAACTATTTTTAGATCGCTCTGTCCAGCATGTGTACAGCGAGTCGAGATTTCCAACACGGATCAACTTCGGGTTCGGCGGACATCGGCGATTTCGCCGAACGTCGAAGCTGACTTTTCTTTTCAGGGGGGGGTATTTTTCATTTAGACTTTCTCTCTCTCACGCATTCATGACAAAAAGAAAATTACATGAGAATAAAAGAGTAGATAAATAAAAGGTTTATTCAGAATCAAAAAGCATCGTATAGATACAGTCATTACACCAGTACTGCTGATGATTGAAGTTGGCCTATTTTCACCTAAAAACATCAGCCTTCCCTCACTGCTGAAGAGGCGTGCCGCTAACTAATCTAAGAATCAAATTATGAATAAATCAAAAGAATTGTTATTATGCTTTTTCAAAGATAAATCAAAACATGTTAGTCTTGCTTGCAAGTGCCTTGCATGCAAGTTAGAGAAAGGTCAAGTATATAGAGAAGATGTATTCCAGAATGTTATACACAGTAAACTACAAGCATTATCAATGATTACATAATGATAAAAGACTAGAGAGAGAGAGAGAGACGGAGAGAGAGAGAGAGAGAGAGAGAGAGGGGTCCTTCATACTGTTAGAAACAGAAACATAATCCTAAGTGGACAACAGTTTATTTTGGATGAAAGGAAAAAGCACAGTTGTAGTTTGAAACTGATCATACTGATTCAGCACTACAGAGTGGAAAAGCAGTAGGGGTCAGTTGATCAGTGTGATGGATTGATTGTTTTGAAATACAGGCACACAAGGTTCACAGTACACACACACATATATTTAAACACCACACACACAAACAGATACATGGCCACACACAAACACACACACACACACACACACAACACACACACACACACACACACTTAAACCAACACCCACACATGTGTATGGACATATATGGGGGGGGGAGGGAGGGGGGAGGGGCAAGAGGGGGGGAGGTAGAATCATTAGAGTTTCAGGTGCTTTTATTAATTTTTTTTTTTTTACCACTTTGCTTGCCTAGACAGTTTCACATGAGTAGACAAAGAAAAATTAAGGTTGACTGTGAGGTGTGTTTAATTAAAGTGCATCTCCACAAGGCCCAGCGGTTAGCTTGCAGACCATTCTGGCAGATGACAGAAAAAGAAAGAAAGAGGAGAGAGCAGTGTTAAAGGGACCTTTTCTTAGTGTGGACTGAATATAATGTTATTTATAAGAAAGGCATGCAACCAGACCGAAATAAAAATTGAAAAAATAATGAGGGGACGCCCGCAAATAGGCTGTAAGGCCTAAGGCCAAAGCCGGTCCCTACTACTACTACTGCTACTACAGTGTGTGTCAGGGTGAAAGTTCAGGGTCAGGCCACCCTGCTAAATTAGGTCGTAGGCTTATCACCTGCACCACAATTGAGTAATAGTGCTGGCCGAACATGTTTTGGGTCAGGCACAGTCATGCTACACTGATGGAAAAGTGGTCAGGACCAAACACTGAAAGCTCCTTCCCCACCCTCACCCCCACCCTCACCCTCACCTGCCCACTCTCTCTATCTCCTTTCCCTTCTCCTCCAGCTGCGCCTCCTCAGCTGTTTCCAAGTGCTACCTGCCGCAGTAAACCTCTTTGCCTGTGCCCTTCACTCTTTTGTCAGCTATTGTTCTGACTGTTTAGCAGACATTCGTTTTGTTTTGTGTTTCTGTTTGTTTTAGCTTTTGCTGAGATCCACTACCTATTCACTGAAAGTAAATGGAAAGTTGAGACAAAGGGCTGGAAGTCGAGTAGGTGTGTTCTGCTCTGTTTCGCGGAGTTTGGAGGCAAGAGGGGTCGGTTATTCTGACTGACTGCCAGTTGATTTCATGTGGTCTTGGGTTTGAGTGGGGCAAGCGACAAACTGACTGCCATTTTCAAACGATAGTGTGGATGTCTTTGAGCTTGACTGTGGGTGGTGACACACTTGACTTTGAAGCTTTTTTTGATGATGAGGGGGTGAGAGTTCGTTTTCTCTTTCCAAGTCCTAGAGAGTATCAAGAAGAATGTCAATGATTAACTTCAATATAAAAGGGGAGGGGGGGCAAGAAGAAAATATGCAGTTGACCGATGTGATTTCGGATGATACATTTGCATGAAAGTACTTATTTGCCAAGCAGTGATAAACTTTCTGCAGGAATGGTGGAAGAGGTGTGGGGATTGTGGGGGAAGAGGCGGGTATAGAAGAGGGAGCATATAAGCTCCATATGTTTGTCATCTACACCGCTGACATACTAAGCAGTAAGCTTATGTTCCTGTTATTCTCACATCTGTTGGGATATATCCTGGCTTGTGTCTGTGCTTTTGTGTGTTGTTTGATTTCATCACAAAGGGGAAAGGCTAATTCAACAATAAGTTGGTATGATTTGGAAGCTGTGTTGTGTTTGTCTAATTCATTTGGTTCCATATGGCTTCACTTGCTTGATTCCCTGACTAGTGGGTTAGTGACAAACTCTGACTTTGCTGTATTGACGAGATATGGTTGGCAGAGTTTTTTTTTTTTTTTCAGCTATAATTAGTTGCAAAGTGAAATGACTGCAGGCGGAAATCTACACAAATCTTAAATGTCATCGAACCGCCCAGAGAAATGTGACAAACGAGTCAAAAGACTGGTGACTCTTTTGTCACGTTCTCTCGGGCAGATCGCTAACATTTACTTAAGATATAATTCATGAACTCCTACTAGCATGGCAGAAGTTGCATTCATTAGTCTATGCAGTTAGTTGATATTGTTACAATGTCATCAAACCTATGTTGTATCAGTGTATAAGAGCTTGAATTAAGGTGTAACTTTTAAACAGTATCTAGGAAAAGGTCATTGTGGAAAATGAAGATTGAAGATTTACAGCTCTTAAGATTTGGGTGTAGGGGATGGCTGCAAAAACAGTTTGTTTTTGCTGGCACATGTGCCCAACATTCATACATCCGTGCACACACACACACACGCACGCACGCACGCACGCACGCACGCATGCACACAACACACACACACAACACACACACTCTCTCCTCCTATCTCTCTCTCTCATGTCTGTCTCTCTCTCTCTCTCTCTCTCTCTCTCTCTCTCTCTCTCTCTCTCTCTCTCATACCGTCCACACACACCAGATCATGATCCAAGACTTCTTCATCTTAGTATCTGAGGCATAGAGGTTACAAAGCAGTGGACATGTTTCAATAGACTTGAACAAAAGTATACACATCAACAAGAACATACACGCATCGCACACACACACACACATACACACAAACACACACACACACACACACAACACACACACACACACTGATCTAGATGCACTTCTCCGCTAGATAATTCAAGCTGGATTGGGTAGTAAAAAGTTTTTTTAGATGATAAAAATGAGAATATTACAAAACTTAAAACAGATATATTTTTCTTTTATGGATTCTAGGTAAAAAAGAATCTTTTGCAATGCATAATGTTTTGGACATTCCATGACGAATTAAAAGCAATCTTTTGTGATATTCAATATCACAATGTTAACATACTCTACCCTCTCGAGTGCCCATGTTCTCCTACCCGTAATTCAATTTGCTTGCAAATGACTACTGTATGAAAAGTTGATGGATTGGAAAATAAAGGTTAGCAAAGATAATTAAATATGCTTTTCTCTACACAAAAGTGGTTTTGAAAATTCCATAAGGACAGACACTATTATCTAAAAAATTCCTGCAGCATCAAAAACTACTTGTTTGTAGACTCTTAGAAACATTTTGACACAGAAGATTTTTACTGAAAAATGAAAACTACAGTTGTACTCAGTGTCAGACACATACACTCACACAGTAATACTAGTGGACACTTACAAGACACAGACCCATACAATACATACACACTGCATGCATGCATGCATATGTGCATGTGCAACACACATGCGGTGCGTGCGCGCGCACACACACACACACACACACACAACACACACCACACACACACACACACACTCGTAACATATTTCATCATTTATCCCTTGACCCAAGGTTGTTTGTGGCTGTAACTTTAGCTGACTATCCTCGGGCATCTTCATCTGGTTCTCAGCTGCTCTCTGGGAATTGCCAAAGGTCAGGCCTGTCCACTCCTGATGTTGTCATCCTACCTCTTCCTCTGTCTGACCTTTCTTTTCCTGCTACAGTGCAATTCAAGACTAGACGGATTTTGTAAGGCCGGATCATTGTCATTGTGAGCATACCATTTCAGTTTTTCGTTTCTTTCTTGACTGTTGTCTGAAGGTCTTTGTAGGGGCCAGTGGCTGCCTCAGTTCTTTTTGGTACTTCTCCATTGGTGACATGGGCTTCATAGGAGATGCATAGAATGTTATGGTAGCATCTCATTTCAAATGCCAGGATTCTTCTTTGTTGAGCTGCTACCTGGGTTTATTTTTCATTATATAGGAAAGAGGATATACTGATATCACTAGTTGTGTGCATTATTTTCACATTAATTGAAACTGGGGAGAGAGATGTTGCTGTTCCAGAAAGTCTGCAGTGTTTAGAGCTCTGTCAATGCTTGGGGCAGTCAACAGAGGACTTGTGGTTTGGACCCTTCATGATCACAGTGACTTGAAGTTGTTTACTGTCTCAGGTTTTTGACCAGTTGCTTCAGAGTCTTTTTTGATGCCTTTGGTGTTGTTTGTCATCAGTCTGGTCTTTCCTGCACTGTTTACCATGCCATGGGCTGACTAGGTTTTGTCCAGGCATTTTACTACATGGGCAAATTTTTTTTCTTCCTGTTCAGCCAGGCCATCAGTGTCATTGGCAAAGTGCAGGTAAATAATGGTCCTGCCTCCAGTGTTCACTGTTTCAAGATGGTCTTTGACCTGCATCAGTTATGAGACTTCCTGGAGTTCCAGAAAGATGTTTGAAGAGAGTGGAGGAGAGTGGAGTGTCCCTGTCTAATGCCAACAGTTTTGTGAAAATATTCACCTAGACTGACATTGTGGGCCACTGCGCTGGTAGCCATTTCCTAAAGCTGCCGTATGATCCTGACAGGTTCCTACTGAGTACTTCCACATGGTTGCCCGTAAGGGTGGACATTAACCTGTCTGTTTATCAACTGAAAATAATTTCTTTCTGGATTAATGACTGTGACACTCAGCAAAAGAACTGCAAAAGAAAAGAAAAAAAAAAACCAACAAGCAAAGAAACCCTCCTGAGGGCAAAGTGATTGATGCTTCTGTAAACTTAAGATTTCAGAAATATTCGATCAGATTCAGTGTACCATCAGAGGATGAAGGTGTGGTACAAAATGGCCGCCCATCAGTGAGTGTAAGAGAGTCACCTGCTAGGAGCCTTAAACTGCTTTGCACCAAGCCTGTCGTGAAAAGCACTCCCGGGCTGCCACTGCTCCCATGGATTCCAGTCAAACACAGACAAAAGCCACTCCCTAGTGCGGTGTTTTTGTAACCGTCAAATGAGGCCTCTTGAATGAGATATTGTATGGATTGGTGTTAAGTTTGTGAAGTTTTAAAAATTTTTTCCCATATGAAAACTGAAGGCAAAAAAAACGAACTGTATCTGCTAGCTGGAAACTGATTTCACAAAAAGTCTTACTTGGGCTGTAGATGGGACAGCCATTGCTGTTATCAGTGCAAATTCATGGTATCTTTTGGGGGGAAGCCATGAAAGAACTTTATAATAATGATGAAAACATGGACACATACATGTAAAGCTGCTCATATGGAGGAGTGTGTGTGTGTGTGTGTGTGTGTGTGTGTGTGTGTGTGTGTGTGTGTGTGTGTGTTCTAGCTCCTTTATTATTACCATTGTCTTCGCCCCCCCCCCCCCCCCCCCCTCCCTTTTTGTGGTATATCTAGCAAAAGCATTCTTTTAATATGAATAACTCATGTCTGTACTTGTTTTCCAATGATTATTTGTCACACACACATTCACACACATACACACACGCGCGCGCAGCGCACACACAACACACACACACACACGCACACACACACACACACTTCAGTTACCATAACCTTCTGCCACCTTAACCTTCTGCCACTTTAACCTTCTGTTACCATAACCTCCTGTCACCAAAACTTTACGTCACCATAACCTTCTGTCACCACAACCTTCTGCCACCTTAACCTTCTGTCACCTTAACCTCTGCCACCATAACCTTCTGCCACCGTAACCTGTCACTTAACCTTCTGTCACCTTTACCTTCTGTGACCATAACCTTCCCTGAAATGGTACCTTTTTACTGCTGGGAGGACAAAGATGACGTTTAAGCCCATTCAGTTCCCACCCCATAGGTGATTTGCAATCATAACTGTCAGCTCCACTTGCAAACACTCCAACCATTGACTATGGGCCCCTCCTGAGAAAGGTGTCAAAAGGTACAAGTAAAAATTGAAAATATGAAAAACACACACACATACACACAGTCACACATACACTAACACACACACGTACACACACACGTACACACACATGTACACACACACACACACACACACACACACACACACACACACACACACACAACACACACACCTGACACAACACACACACACACACACACACACACACACACACACACACACACACACCACACACACACCACACACACACACACATATATATATCTCTGTGTACAGAGTGTATGTCATAGGATCCATGTTATTTGATGTGCAGGAATTTTGTGTGAGTACGTGGAGACGATGATGAGAGTCAGTCGAACACAGGGAGAAACATGCACACATCCAGCAATAGCGTCCTGAATGGTGACAACCATTCCACCACTGCCTGTGAGGCGTCTTCAGTCAGAGTTCACAAACGTGAACCCCAGAGCAGGTTGGCAAACATGATCACAGATAGAAATATTTAAAAAATGGTTGGCTTGTTATCTATGATCTATCATGTATATTAGAACAGTTATGTGATGTAACTATTCACTACAAAAAAGAGTCAGAGTCACATTGGATTGGTTTATAAAGAGCATGAAAAAAAGTTATGCAGATGATGTTGATTATCATACAATAACATAATGCATGCTTGATTTTTATTCTGCCATATCCTTTCTTTATTCAGGGATATAATTAAAACAAATGATTGAAAATATTTCCAGTTGGAACCAAAGGTTTGTGTCTAATCAGCCAAAGATTTTATGTAGTTGCAAAGTGAGGCAGCACTGACAGGCGGGAAATCTACACAAATTTGAAAAATTGTTAATAAAGCTACACCAAAAAACGTTGACCAGTGAATCACAAAAAGACAAAACATGAAAAAACGTGTTTCGACCTCTTAGGTCTTCTTCAGGCAAGATACACAATGCTCAGGACAATGAAAATAAACGAGCAATTACTTATCTTCATCCAACGCAGCGCAAGATGGGCGTTCAGAGCTTTTATTAACATATGAGTACAGCCTGTGTGGATTAATCAGAGATGTGAGCACAGATGGGAGTCAGGTTCACAGGATTCAGGCTTGTGTGCTGTGATGGACTGCACAGCCACACACCAAGCTTCAAGCATTGTGTTAAGTAAGCAGCATCCCTTCCATCATTTTGGCATTCTGCACTCTGTCTCCTTGTTTTCATTGGGACACTTGTCTTTCTATCTCTTCCTTTCTTCTCATCATGGACAAAGAGCTTATGGGTAGAAATATTTGATGTTTTCCTTTTCATGGATCACTGTTTCATACCTGTTATCTTTACTTTCAAAGTTGATGAATATTTTGCTCCATTCTCTTTCCATTCATTATGTTAATATGGAAGTGGTACAGATATTGTGAACGCCACAAATTGTTAACTTTTGTTGTGATTTAGAAATTTTAAGCATGTAGCTGACAAACTTACTAAAAGCGTTTACGTGCTAAAATCAGAAATGAATGTCTGCTGCAGATAACTTTTCTGCAGTGAATTCTATATTGTTGCCATGATTTGAAATACAAAAAATTGACCTGACATGTTTTGTAACTGATGTGGCCAAGGAGACAGAGGTTCAGAAACTAATGATATGCTTTTAAAAGTCTTTCCTTAGGAGATTGGTTTTTAATTCTTCATGTAATTGTAAAGTTCCTTCATTCTTTAAGAGATTGGTTTTGATTCTGCAAAATGCAGAATTAATTCTGTCTTTCTTTGTAAGACTGGTCTTCACAGTGTCGAATGAATTCTGTCAGGTTTTAATTCTTCACAGAGTAGAATGATGCTGTCTTTTTCTATGTGATTGATTTTAATTCATCACTGTATAGAGGAAAATTAATCATTTGCTCATACAGTTAAAACTCCAGTTTAGAGTTATGAAACCATAATCCCACCATGTCATGGTTCTTTTGTAGTGTCCAAATATGTGTATTGTATGATTTATTGTTGGAAAAAAAAAGTTAAAATGGTTAAAGAATGCACGGAAGGCTGGGCAGTAGAGTGCAGGTGAAAATGATGAATGATCCTGAAGAAGACAAAATCTGTGTGTAGGGAGGAACAATGAATACATGTATAGGTTATAGTCACAGGGATCCACACAACATAATCATGTTGAGGGACCTGGATGATGTCAAGAGCACATGGTGGAAAGCTGAATGTGGCAAACATTGAAGGATACAGAGCCAGCTCACAGACAGTATTTTATTTCCATGAAGGCAAGGAGAGAGAAATCAAGGGGGGGGGGGGGGGGGGGGGGCGGGTTCAGTCTTTCAGGAAGAAAGTGAAGGGTGAGGGGGTGTGGAGGGAGGGCTGTAGGAGGGACCCCCCCCCCCCACCCCCCCCCCCCCCCACCCCCCCCCCCCCCCCAAGAATATGCTTCTGGCAGGAAGAAGAATGGTTGCATTCAGCATATTGAACTTTTTCCCACCTCCCATTTTTTCACCTTTTTTTGACAGCATTTTGGCATTTCTTCTCAAGACATTTTACATTAGTCACATTTTAGTGATTTACATTCAGCTGAGGTGAAGTTGCTTAGACCCCAAATCCACCAGTCAGAAGGATATCGTGCATAAGGGATGGTGTGTGTGAATAGCTAGTCATGGCCCAATGTGTGTCATTGTCAGGCTGGGTAGGTCCTGACATGACCTGTCAGAGGACAGTCATTCTGAGGGGATGATTCAGCAGGTAAGATGACTCTAGGAAGTGCATATTTGCAAAATGATAGTAGTGAATAGGCAAGTGATAGGGAGTGATTTAAGTAAGAGCAGAAATGAGCGTGGACAGTTGAGAGAGTCCCGATACTGAGAGAGAGACAGACAGACAGACAGACAGAGAAAGAGACAGAGAAACATGATGACCTGAAAGGCAGAAAGATCAGCTGACGCTGAATACATTTTTTGTTCTTTTATGAGTCATCAGACAGGAAGGCCCCTCACACGATAGTGACAGTGATTTGTGATTAGATTATCATTGTTTTAATAGTAACAGTATATAAGACTTTAAACGTTGTTTTAATGACCTTTTTTGTGGTGCTTAGTTTGTGTGATTTTCAAGTTTTTTGTTGTGATTGAAGAGAAAATAAGAAAGAGGCTTGATTCATTGAATTTTTTCTTTAAGCAATCATACCCTATGTTAATGACAAAAAACAGAATCCTGTAAATTTGAAAAAAAAGTATCCAGTTTTCAGTGAACAGCAGCCAGCATATACAACAAAACAAGATTTAAGCAGGCAACCCTAGCAGCAGGCTGAGATTTTGTATGTTGACCCATAGCAAAACATTGAACTGATCACAACTTTACATGCTAGCATATTGAAGAGTCAGGTTTAACTTGCTACTTATGCCTAATCATTTTCACATTCATCTGACCATGCTGCCTATGAAACAGCAGATCAGCTTGCTGGACTGCCTACAGGACTTTGAAGACAGAATACCTTTCCCATGTCATTGTGCAGACTGGCCTTCATGAATCAGTGGAGCACCTATCTTGTAGCATAGCAGTGACAAGCTTTTAATCAGCCCTCCTCACTCGTTAACTCTCAGACAAGTGAGTCGGAATGTATTGGTTCGTTAGGTTAAGGCAAGTACAGAAAATGTACATATACACTATGTGCCCAACGCGTTATTAAGCAAGCCCGTAAGTGTGAGGAAACTGACAGGTTTTGAGATGTTCACTGATGCTTACCACAATCATGCCAACAAGCTTGACATTGTCAGATATACAAACAACACAGACACAGCAGCGTACGTTATGCCACAGGCAAGGAAAAGGGCATACTTTGTGCACGTGTTATGCAGAGAAATTTGCACAGCAGGAGCGCACTGCCAAAAGCCTGATGACTGAGAATAAGTAGGAGTGAAGGTCACGAATAGCAGCCATGGAGGGGTTTGTACGAAGCATGTGTCAGTGGTCTCAGGCCAACTTCAGATGAACTGTTTACAAGCATTCACCATTTCTCTCTTTCACGCTTCCACATGTCTTCTGTGTGTGTGTGTGTGTGTGTGCGTTGTGTGCGTGTGTGTGTGTGTGGGTGTGTGATGTGTGTGTGTGTGTGTGTGTGTGTGCGTGACTCCTGGTGTCGATAATCGCGCGCTTCGCTCGTGTGTGGCTGGGCTCTATGGGTGTGGTGTGTATTGTGGTGTGTGGTATGTGTTTACATGATGTGAGTATTGATTTTAACGTCGGT
>JADBJO010031261.1:7500-12500 GCA_016801955.1 Conus betulinus | reverse complement strand
AGACTCACTTGAAAGCCCCTTCGTCCCCCCCCCCCCCCCCCTCCACTTCGCTCCCTCCACCCCCTCCCGTCCTCCTTCTCGTGAACTGATTCGGTCCCGAAGGGCCGCCACGTTTTTTGTTGTTGAAAGGGAGTTAAATAAGAAGGCAGGTGGTGTCGTGTGATGATGCATGCAGGTCGAACGCGGGCAGGGGGGGGGCGTGGGGGAGGAGTGGGAGGAGACCTTGTGTGGTCGTCCACAACAATCGAAAAGGTTTTTTGTTGTTGTTTTTTGTACTCCCAGTACAGTACTTAAGGATGGGAACGAAGAAATGATGTCTGTGTGTGTGTGTGTCTATCTGTCCGTGGTCAAAATGGGTTCCACTCGCTCCAGACAAAATTTCTGGGCCGATCTTTCTGAAAATTTGTAGGTGTGTTCATTATGGGTCAGGGATGATGCCCGATGTTTATTTTTTTTTTTTTTTACCAGAATAGCCGTTACTCACGGCTATAACGGCCTAAAACGGTTTTTTCTTCTTTATAGAATATTTAGAAAATGATAACACAAACACAAATGACGTCAAAGCCTCTTTGCGTCATAAGCCAAAGTGACGAAATACATTATGGCGCATGTTCCATTGTGACGTCGTATTCAAGATGAACTGGGAGTACGTTTGTATGCTTTGCTTTTTTTTTTTTTTCTTTTTTTCCTCAACACCTACCTTACAAGTCAAACGCATCTCCGAAGTGAAAGGACAAGAAGGCTGTGCACAGCGCTATACTAGGCGGATGGAGAAGAAAAGGCGTTAGCAGAAGCAAAGACAACGGCGAGCTCTGGTGCTGATGAATTAGGGCTGCCAGGAAAGTGGTCCATGCAGGGAAAAGGGATGGAGGCGAGGATGGGATGGGGTGTGGGTTGCGGGTGGGGTGGGGTGGGATGGGGTGGGGTGGGGTTTGAGTAGAAGGGTGTGGTGGAGATAAGTGTGAATACACCTCGGTGGAGAGGTGGGTGTGGATAGTGGGGGTCAGCCCGATGTGCCTACGGCCCTTGGGGGTATGCTGGACAGGGATGGAGATCTGTGTGTGTGTGTGCGTGTGTGTGTGTGTGTGTGTGTGTGTGTGTGTGTGTGTGTGTGTGCGCGCGCGCGCGCGCGCATGCACGCATGCGTGCATGCGTTTATGTATGTATGTGTGTGTGTGTGTGTGTGTGTGCACGAGCGCGCGCGCGCGCGTGTGTGTGTTTGAGCGTGCGTATGTGTTAGTATGTGTATATATGTGCGAGTGTGTTTGTGTGTGCGCACGCGCGCGCGCGCGCGTCTGCGTGTGTGTGTGTGTGTGTGTGTGAGCGCGCGCGCGCACGCGCGTGTGCGTGCGTGCGTGTGTGTGTGTGCGATAATGGGAAGGGCAGGCTGGAAGCGATAAGTGTAAATATATGTACATGTTGGCATCGGCTGCTTGGCGGGAGATAGTAAGTAGTTCCTCTCTCATCATCCAGGACATCTTTATCCAGGGGGAAGGAGGGGTGGGGCAGGAAGGGGGAGGGGTGGAGTTGGGGTGTGGGGGGGGGGGTGGGGGGTGGGCAGAGAAGCCGAGATGATGGAATGGGGGCGAGGGTGGGGTGGGGTGGGGTGGGATATCAGCAGCGTTCGGCCGACGGAGATAATCTGCTGAATGCCAGACTTCAATCACTCCTCTGGTAGCATTGTTAGTTAAGGCTGTGTATGTTGTTGCCAGCTGTCGGGCTTGGCTGAAAGGCCGGGTGTTTTGGTATAGGTGGTGGACCCCTGGTACGAGCCGAAGACCTCCCCCCCCCCCCCCCCCCCCCCCCCACCCCCTTTACCTTTGAGATTTATCTGGTGCACACTGCTTCGGTTTATCTCTTGCCAAACCTTTTCTGTCTGTCTGTCTTTATATCGGTCTGTCTGTATATCTGTCTGTCTCTGTTTGTCCGTCTGGCTGTCTCTCTCTCTCTCTCTCTCCCTCTCCTGCCCCCCCCCCCCCCTCCCCTCTCTCTCTCTCTCTCTCCCTTCTGTCCTCCCTCTCTCATGCGCACGGACTTTATTATTCCTCATGTCCTTATTTTTTTTAACAGAACACACAAAAAAAAAATGTCAATGTTGATTATATCTCAAGGAAGTCTTGATACATTCCATGCAAATGTGTACAGTCGTAGACAGACTAGTAATCGTTTCGCGACAGTAGCTTCACAGAGCTCATTTTAAGTCGACAGTTTGTAACCGTCTCGCTCATTAACGCTAACGTGCCTTTGTTGAGAATACTTGTACAGCGCCATCCTCAATTTGAGACAAAGCTCTAAGAGTTCTACTGTCTACACGCTCGTTTTCACAACAGGCTGCCTAACTGGATAGAGTCTGCTGAAGAGCTGCCTGCTTATGCTACATTCTCTCATTTCCTGTCTCACTAAGTCCCTTATTCTTTCGATTTTTCCACAGAAGATGTGTGCTGTATGTATACTTGTCATCAGTACTATCAGGCGAACTGTCTTTCTCATCCGAAAGTTGGTGACGGCATTTTTACGTGTGTGTGTGCAAATCATGCGTGTGTTCAGATACTGAACTTCGGTTGATATTTTCATTCGAAGGACTTTTCGAAAGATAGAGTCAGAACCACTGTTAACTCTGAGGGGAAAAAAAATCCCCAGCATAACTGAAACGGCTCGGCGGAGATTCGAACCCGCAGCCCGAAAACCACAAGGATCACGTGTCTGGCCCTCAACCAGCGGAGCTATTCCGGACCCAAGAACTTGGGACCGCCGTTTGATTCGTGGGAAAGTATATGATGGCACAGGTGAAAGGGAGTTAATCCTCGCGCAGTTTAAATTTTGTCGAGCGATCAAGAATCCACTGTCTGATCCAGATCTGATGTACAGATCTACAACCAAACGTACTGGATTCGTCCTTTGGGCACAGTCCCCCCCCACCCCCACCCCACCCCCCACCCCTTTTTTTTTTTTTTTTTGACCAGATCTGGTTAAGATAGGTTCAGTGTTTTTTTTTTGTATGTAATTTTGTTAAGGGACAAACGAGCACAGCGGATATAAAGACAGGAAGTCGCTGACAAAGCCAAGACAGGACATAACGTGCGTGTTGCGTGTTGGTGGTACGCGTTATTGAAACCTGTCATGGCAATCCTCGATGTCTGCAGAAATAGCCGTTTCTGTACCTCATGTTTTCCAGTGGAGAGATTAAACCTTGTAAGATGTTACAAATGTCATAATTTACCAGTTGGAAGACAAAATCTGGTGAGAATTTACAGGTATTAACACAGTTTTCCGTTTTGCGATTTAAAAATCAAAATCTGAAGATGTGTTAAGATTTAGACAAATTCAGGCGGTTTACCAGCGTGAATACGAATTCTGAGAGTCTGTCAGCTTGATAAGACGACCTCTGACAGTTTTCGTATATTAAGACAAATTCCGACAGCTTATCGCCATCAAGACAACTTCTAACAGTATGCCAATAATAAGATGACTTTTAGCAGTTTATCACTAAAAAGACAAATTCTGACAGTTTACCAACATGGAGACGAATTTTGAGTGTACAAAATTTGCTTTTGTGTTGTACGAATATTAAGACAACTTCAGAAAATTTACCATTTCAAAGACCGGTCCGGACAGTTTACCAATATTGATACAAATTTCGACAGTTTTCCCAGTATCAAGATAACTTACCAATTATGAGATAAATTCTGACAGGTTACCAATATTACGACAAGTTCTTATTGTTTGCCAACATTGAAACACTGGTTACGGTCTACCAATATTAACTGGACTTCTGACTGTTCATTGACACAAACGTCCATTCTGAGAGTTTTCCTAAATTAAAAAAAAAAAAAAAAAAAAAAATTGTACGGATTATCAACCTCAAGAGAACTTCTTTATGTACGGTTCTGACCGTTTACCAATTTGAAGACAAATTCTTACTGTTTACATGAAATCAACTTTATTTACAGGTTACTAACATTCACACACAATCTAACTATCTAACAATATCGGGGAAAAAATCAGACAGTTTACCACATTCTGTTTTGTTGTTGTTGTTGTGTTGCTTTGTTTTCCAGTAATAAAGCTAATTCTGAAAGTAAGAAATTATAAGACAAATTTTCTGCAACTTTAAGATAAACTCTGACAGTTTACAACTATGTATCAGCATAAACACCAATTCTGACCACAGAACATTAAAAAGTACCTTGTTTGTAGAAGATCCTTGGGAGTAAAAGACCACGACGTTTTGAGCCCAGTGTCTTGACAAAGGGACTGGGCTCGAAACGCCGTGTTCTTTTACTCCAAAGAATCTTTAACAAACAAGGTACTTTTTTTTTTTTGTTCTGCGCTGTTAAAACTGTTCCAGAAAGAAAAACCCTAATAATGAAATATCCTCATCGTGCGTTTCCTGACATGCGGCAGACATGACTATAAATCAGAACACGCACACACACACACACGTATACATACACACACACACACACACACACACACACACACCACACACACAGGCACGCACGCGTGCAAGCACGCACGCACGCACACCCCCGCACGCACACGCGCTCATATATCAGTGACTACTTTATTTCAAGGTCCTTGGCTCCACTGGTAATCGCCCCGATGCAAATCGCAACGGTCGTTTGCACCGGGGCAGGTTTCGAGACTGCACCGGTGAAGTCGCTGGTTCTCATTTGCCCCCGTGCCTATCGCAGTGGCAATTTACCACGGGGCGACTGCCAGTCACACCGGATTTTCCTCTGCACCGTGACGACCCTGGGTGTGGCTGTGAGTGATGAAGGGAGGAGCCCCCGAATTGGCTGGCAGGATGTAGGAGTCATCAGGCCAGGGAGAAGGCACAGGGAGACGAGACAGAAAAACAAACGACAAAGAAATAGACCCAAGAGAAGACAAGATGAGATAAGACACAGGGGACGACATTCACACTAAAAAAAAAAAAAAAGGGGGGGGGGGGAATTTAAAATGGGCAAGATAACCCCATCCTACGGGAAGGCAAATCT
>JADBJO010031261.1:0-5000 GCA_016801955.1 Conus betulinus | reverse complement strand
AGAACTAGAAGGGACTGGAAAGATTGTTCAAAGAAGTAGAGAAGACTGGAAAGATTGTTCAAAGAGCTAGAAGGGACTGGAAAGATTGTTCAAAAGTAGAGAAGACTGCAAAGATTGTTCAAAGAGCTAGAAGGGACTGGGAAAGATTGTTCAAAGAAGTAGAGAAGACTGCAAAGATTGTTCAAAGAGCTAGAAGGGACTGGAAAGATTGTTCAAAGAAGTAGAGAAGACTGCAAAGATTGTTCAAAGAGTAGAAGGGACTGGAAAAGATTGTTCAAAGAAGTAGAGAAGAAGACTGGAAAGATTGTTCAAGAGCTAGAAGGGACTGGAAAGATTGCTCAAAGAAGTAGAGAAGACTGGAAAGATTGTTCAAAGAACTAGAAGGGACTGGAAAGATTGTTCCAAGAACTAGAGGAACTGGAAAGATTGTTCAAAGAGCTAAAAGGGACTGGAAAGATTGTTAAAAAAAACTAGAAGGGGCTGGACTGAATGATTGTTCAAAGAAGTAGGGGAGACTGGAAGATTGTTCCAAGAACTAGAGGAACTGGAAAGATTGTTCAAAGAACTAGAAGGGACTGGAAAGATTGTTCAAAGAAGCAGGGGAGACTGGAAAGATGTGTTCAAAGAAGTAGAGGAACTGGAAAGATTGTTCAAGAACTAGAAGGGACTGGAAAAAGATTATTAAAAAACTAGAAGTGGCTGGAAAGATTTTCAAAGAACTAGAAGGAGCTGGAAAGACTGTTTAGAAAAAAACTAGAAGGGGCTGGAAAGATTGTTCAAAGAAGTAGAGGAGACCGGAAAGATTGTTCCAAAAAACTAGAAGGGGACTGGAAAGAATTTTAAAAAAAACTAGAAGGGACTGGAAAAAATTGTTCAAAGAACCAGAAGGGCTGGAAAGATTGTGCAAAGAACTAGACCAGGCTGGAAAGATTGTTCAAAGAACTAGAAGGGGACTGGAAAGATGTTCAAAGAACTAGAAGGGACAGGAACAGTGTCTTCCGTCTGCCCTGGTTGGTGTCCTGTTGCGCGTATCGAAGGCATTCACTTCTTCCTGTTGGTCTGACTGGCTCTGAGTCGGTCTCTCCTGCTCAGAGGTTGGCTGGCTGTTCGCTTCACGGCTGACGGTGTCAATATTTCAATGTCGAAACACACATATAGTTATTCGGTCGCGGGTAAAGCCTACGTGCTGACAGCGGAATGACCTCCGTTGACCAGCGCGCAAGAAGGAGCAGGCTTACTTATTAACCGCGCAGATGTCGGTCAGCCTGTTGAACGATTCTCTGGCGCTGAAGTGACCATTAGTTGCCTGCGCCTGCCAGTGGGACGAATAGTAAGTGAAGTGAAGTGAAGCGAGTTACCGTTCCTTCCCCTCTGCTACGCCTTTGGATTGTTAGAGCGTTTGAAAAAAAAAATGTAAGACTCGAAATTAAATCCTTTATTCGAACCCAGTTCTGAAGGTTTTATTTGTTTATTTTTTTATTTGTTTGTGTGTTTGTGTGTGTGTGTGCGTGCGTGCGTGCGCGCGTGCGTGTGTGTGTGCGCGCGCGCGCGCGCGCGCGTGTGTGTGTGTGTGTGTGGTGTGTGTGTGTGTGTGTGTGTGTCCTTTGATACCTTCCTGCATGTCAGCTCTTTGATATTAATGATAAGCAAATTCACAGTGAACAGGTTTCTTTTCAACATTCATACTTCGGTTTGTCTCCCTCGAAGGTCTCCGTGCAATCAACCATCGTTTCGTACAAACCGCAATGGCTGCTTGCTCCGGCCGCAATTGTCGGACTGAATAGGCCTTTGCCTCGGTGCAGATAGCAATCGCCATTCGTCCTGGGGCGATTGTCAGTCTCATCGGATTTTCATCTGCACCAGAAGTTGTGTATGCATGTGTGTGTGTGTGTGTGTGTGTGTGTGTGTGTGTGTGCGTGTGTGTGTGTGTGTGTGTGTGTGTGCGTGTGTGTGTGTGTGTGTGTGTGTGTGTGTGTGTGTGTGTGTGAGAGAGAGAGAGAGAGAGAGAGAGAGAGAGAGAGAGAGAGAGAGAGAGAGTGCGTACATGTATGTGCATGTATGTTTATATGTGTCCGTGTGTGTGTGTTTGCGAGTGTACACGAGGGCGCGTGTATTTGCTTCTGTATGTGTGTGTGCGCGTGTGAGTGAGTGCGTACGTGTGTGTGTGTGTGTGTGTGTGTGTGTGCGTGCGTGCGTGCGTGCGTGCGTGCGTGCGTGCGTGCGCGTGCGTGCGTGCGTGCGTGCGTGCGTGCGTGCGTGTGTGTGTGTGTGTGTGTGTGTGTGCGTGTGTGTGTGTGTGTGCGCGCGCGCGCGTGCGCGCGTACGTGTGTATGTGTGTGTGTGTTATGAATTATTATCATTCAGAAATACGTCAATGACATTAGTGAATTTATCTTATCACATTCAGTGCCGCTCACGTATTGCATCCTCACAACATAGCAATGTATACGAAGTACACATTTTTTTTTTCGGAGAATGAAATTAAGATATCGAAAACATAAGTTCGAGAAAGGCGCTCGAACAATCGGATCTCAAATTCGGTCGAAGAGACCCTGAATGCGTAGCAAACTTTATCTGGTTTCCCCTTGGGCCACTTTCCATTTTCCCCCTCCGTCGTCAATTCAGCGTTGTCTTTCTTGCTGAGCGGATGCGAGATCCGCACCTTGATCCGGTGGATCTGCGCCACGGATCCACATGAAAATTCTCTGAGTTCGTTCTTGAAACAAGTCTTCTATCTTTTCACCAAGTTTGGTTAAAATCGGTTCTGCCTGTTGTTTTTTTTTTTTTTTTTTTTTTTTTCTTTACAAAACAAGCAAACCACAGACTGGAGTAAAAAACATTGATTTCAAAGCCGAAGAAAGAAGGGACAAAAGGGGATGTTAAGTTTTATCTGGAGGCAAATGGGTGCTGTGAACTTCAGCGCCTGCAGTTGTTTTTTTTTTTGTTTGTGTGCAGAAAGGGACACGACAATATTTGCCATCTGTGTTGGTAAGATGATATCGCACGCATGTTCTGGAGTCATTTTTTTTACAAGTACACAAGAAGGAATCGTTGTGATTAGCAAAATATTTTCAAACTTTGCACGCAAATACTTTTTAGTCACGATAGTAACTTCTCACTTGAATGATTTTAAATCTGAACAGCTTATATAATTATTTCGCTTGCCAATTTTTATTTTCGCTTACATATGCAAAATCACCGACAGAAACAGAGAAACAGATACCCCATCCTTAACGTGTCTCATGATACATTTGTAATTAGTTGGTTTCCATGTCGCCATCTGAATCCCACCGTTGATTGAAACAGTCTCCCTTTTCGCATCTGATGCGGTGAAGAAATAGTGTGACATTTCTTCTTTGTTTTTGTCTTTGATGTAACATGCACGACTCACTCTACGAACACACACACACACACACACACACACACACACACACACACACACACCACACACACACACACACACACACACACACACACACACCCACAACACCCGCTGACCGCCCATTTTGCCTTAAACACAGATTTCTTTCCGTCGTATTCTCTTTCCGTCAAGAATCACACAGTAAATTTAACAACAAAACACTTTAAAAGTTCAGTATAATGCCAAATAAACACACATAGTTTGCCACACATACTGTTTAAACGAATCCCCCACCTTACTGTCTGACAGAAGAAAAAAAGGTCTCTCAAAGGGAGGTTACTTCGGTGCGGTTGGAGGAGGGGCTCCCCTTGTAGAAAACACGGTTTGATTACTTCCCTCAGTAGTATTGTTGACACGCTAGTGTTCACAGGTGTTATAGCGGATCTCCCAACTGCAGCCACAGCGAGGGATTCGTCTTTGTTGCAACCTTCGCCCCCCCCCCCCCCCCCCCCCCACCCCCCCCCCCCCCTCCCCTCCCCTAGGAAACATTAGAACGAGGTTATCAAGAGACACCTCACCAGAGGAAACACTGCACAGCTGGTGGATTTCCTCGTGGTGATCAGCGATACTTCAAATGAAATCAGGTTGCTTTAAGCCTTAGCGACCACAAAAGCTATATCAGGACTGAAACACTTAAAACACACACACACACCACACACACACACACACACACACACACAAAAAGTGAGATACTTGTTCTTGGTCCACCCTACGCATAAAACCACACCAACTACATAAGAGCCCCGTCTTGGCGAAAATAACCGTTCGGTTGAGGAGAGTCAGCGTGAGACAGCATCATCCCTCTGGCCCTGGAGGATGGTACCACATCCCTGCAACGTCAAGTGCCTGTCAGCTTCCAACGCCGAAGACAACACTGCACAGCTCACCGTACTGTGTGAAAGCCAAGTCCTTATCCACCCATGACAGTAGCTGGAGCAGGGAACCAGAGCTGTGGTTACGGCTGAGACGTGTGTAAATAGGTCCTTGAGGGTGACCGTCTCCTTTGGACGTAGGGTCTTTCGTGCAGTCTCAGCAGAACGTACTCAGTGGGCGACACGGTTGCAGCTCTCGGCAAGCTGCTTTTAAGGGAGTGGGGTTTCGAAACTGAGGTCATGGGACGGGAATAGCTCAGTGGTACAGTGCCGGACTCCTCGTAATCTTTGTGATCCTTTGGTTTGCGGGTTCGAATCTTCTCCGGGCCGTTTTCAGTACAAGCGGGATTTTTCCCTCGGAGTTCACGTTGGTTTCTGACTCCATTTCCCGTACAGTCCTTCGAATGAGTCTAATTATAAACGAGGTTCCATGTGTGAACGCAACGCATAACATCGTGCAAACACGTAAATTCCTATCAGCAACTTTGCGGAAGAGCAGGCCAGTTTGGCTGTTGGTATGGATGACACGTTACACATATCATGCACATTTCCCGAAGTTGTGAGTAGGGCTGCTCTAATGGCTGGATAAAAAGAAAACGGGTCATACACCCAAAAACTCCCTCTCCCTTTGTTGGGTAGATGGGATCAGTCCCTTTGCCTGTCTATACAGGGGAGTGTCCGCAGGAGTATCAGCCTGCGCACGCAGA
>JADBJO010031260.1:0-12500 GCA_016801955.1 Conus betulinus | reverse complement strand
GTTTTTCGTTTTTTTTTTTTTTGTCTTTTGTTTTGTTTGTTTGTTTGTTTGTTTGTGTTTTGTTTTGTTTTGTTTTTTCAAACACAGCCTCGGCAAAATAGAGTTTGTTCATCTCGACCATGCCAAAAGGGTGTTCGTTCATTTGAACGCTGCCAAAAAGTACGTTCACCTCAACCCTTGCCAGCAAAAGTGTTCTTCCATCCCAAGTCTACCAACTCAACTCAACTCTGCCACAATAGTGGTTTTTTCATCACAGTCTCGCAAAATAATGATCGCGCATCACAACTGTGTCGAAATATGCCAGAGAGTCTGCCTAGCTGCTCAGTGCTGGTGATCACATGTCAGGCAGTGTTAAGGTCTGCAGCATCCCCTCATGGCAAGAGCAATGATTTTCACCATTACTGGAGAGAAGTAAACAATTTCAGTTAGTTCCAAATGTTGCGTAATCATGGCCATACCTGGAGATTGATCTTCGCAAAACCTACATTTGAAAGCTCCTGTTCATGACAATGACTTGCAGTACCAACATTTCATGTCCTTTAGAAGAATTCGGACAATGTTTTCTATTCTCTGACCCAAACTACAAATATACAATGCTGCACAATTACAACGAAACGGCGGTAGTTACTGCCACACAGAAACAGACACACAGATTACAGTGTTTACAGTGTTTTGTCCTGTAGTCTGTGCGTCTGTATCTGTGACTGTTTCGTCCTGTAGTCTGTGTGTCTGTATCTGGCGGTTTTTTTTTTTTTCTGTAGTCTGTGTGTCTGTATCTATAGCTGTTTTGTCCTGTAGTCTGTGTGTCTGTGTATCTGTAGCTGTTTTGTCCTGTAGTCTTGTAGTCTGTGTGTCTGTATCTATGGCTGTTTTGTCCCGTAGTCTGTGTGTCTGTATCTATGGCTGTTTTGTCCCGTAGTCTGTGTGTCTGTATCTGTGGTTGTTTTGTCCTGTAATTGTATGTCTGTATCTGTGGCTGTTTATCCTGCAATCTGTGTCTGTATTTGTGGCTGTTTTATCCTGCAATCTGTGTCTGTATTTGTGGCTGTTTTTGTCCTGTCATCTGTGCCTGCATCTGTAGCTGTTTTGTCCTGTCCTGTCATCTGTGTGTCTGTATCTGTGGCTGTTTTGTCTGTAATCTGTTTGTCCGTGTCTGTGGCTGTTTTGTTCTGTAATCTGTGTGTCTGAATCTGTGGCTGTTTTGTCATGTAATCTGCGTGTCTGTATCTGTGGCTGTAACTAAAGCTGTTTCTTTTTAAATATTGCTTCATTTTCCGCCCTCAGTCACCTCGTTTTGAAACGCACAATGATGTGCAAAACACAATAAGGTACACAACATAGAATTCCCCAACTTCCAAGGGGTTTATGCACTGAATGACAATATATTAACTCACATACACTTGAAACATCATTACAATGTTTTGAAAGAGAGAGTGAGAGACAGACAGACAGACAGACAGACAGACAGACAGAGGTGAAGATGGGGTAGAGGTGTGAGATAATGGGAGGGTGGAAGGGTTCACTGGTAGGCGACTAAGAGGGACAAAGACAGAAATTGACTTTTTTCAGTGAAAAGTGTTTGTAGTTTGTAGTGTATGCTTACCTCCCGTGACTGGGATTTAGTTTATTATCTTTTACATTTTGAAAATAAGTCTACGCCTTTAAATCAAAGACCAAGCTTTCCTACATATTTTGTGACCGTGTCGTTAACAATAAAATTTGAGAATCTGTAATCATTACGATTTTAGTTTATAAAAAAAGAAAATGAAATTATTGTATCAGTGACTTTCATCAAATCGATTTCTAGGGTTAACAACTGCTGATTACAGAAGTAAAGTATCGAAATGTTGTAAGTGGTGAGCATTAATGTATTCGAAAGAGGTTCACGCAGTTGGTAGGTAGTTAGAGTTCATGTTCTGGCGAATCCTAACCTACGTCTGTTGACCCATCCTAAAAGTGGTTAGAATAAAACAATCGGCAATGGAACCATGCAACGTTCCACGTTGTGCAAACGACATGATTGTCATGCAGAACTAACCAGGGTATTCAGGGGTTATGCAATTCGTAGAGAGTGTAGTTTTGCTGAATAATGCATATATTATTGACAGTAACACGTGGATCTTGAATTTTTAGTGGAGTTCAACATCTGTATGATGGTATTGAGTCCTGTTCCTGCATCCGTAGCGAAATGAACTGTCTTTATTTATAAACATGTAAAATAAAATAAAAAACAAAAACAAAAAAAAAAACTAAGCTAAAGCTAAAAATACGCACAGTGCACCATAGAGCAATGCCGCTAGTCACTGCAATAAGAAATTGGAGTTGTGTCTGTTTTTTTTTTTTATCATATTCGTTTAATTTCGTTTTGTACACCATAGGAGACGATCTCTCTCTCTCTCTCTCTCTCTCTCTCTCTCTCTATATATATATATATATATATATATATATATATATATATATATATATATATATATATATACTCTTTCAAATGACAAGACCAAACAAGCAAGTTGTCATCTCACGACGTTTCGGGCACTTGGCCTTCCTCAGGTCACGCTTTATTACTGTACTGACTCACGAACAATGTTTTTCCCCCCCACCCCACCACTCCTCAAGAACAAAGCTCACATGCCTGTCAAGATTCAAAGGATTTAGAACAATGTTCACAAAGTTTTCAATAGTTGAATCGCCATATATATATATATATATATATATATATATATATATATATATATATATATACATATATATATAATCATTATTATATATGTTCATATATAATGACGTTTTGTCTCACAGTGAAACTATTTGCTGTTGACATTA
Organism: Conus betulinus; assembly: GCA_016801955.1. Classification (NCBI taxonomy): domain Eukaryota; kingdom Metazoa; phylum Mollusca; class Gastropoda; order Neogastropoda; family Conidae; genus Conus; species Conus betulinus. Next base: position 9,677 of record JADBJO010031260.1, on the reverse strand, counting down.
ATATGCATGTGAGAGAGGTGCAGGTGTATGGCAGATAAGTTCAATGAATCCGATGGCTGATCCCTGAACGAACTGAAAACGAACTGAACTTTCAGACATAAGCAAGGTGTTTCATAGTGGCATTGCTATCCCTGCCAGAGAGACAGAGACTAATATCCCAGAGAGAGAGAGAGAGAGAGAGAGAGAAAGGTGAAAGCAGGGTGCTTGTGGAGATATGAGTCAATAGGATGGTAGAGGAGCTTATAGGAAATATTTGTAGTTATGATTATCTCCCTTGACTGAGCCTTTCTGTTTTTTCTTCATTAATTTTAGATTTTGATAATGCTCCTTATAATTTTAAATGGAAGACCAAGTTTCCCTGCATATGTTGTGGCCATAGGTTAACAATTAAATTTGAACATCTGGAATGATTTCCATTTTGACATATTTAAGAAAATATCATAGTAGCAACTTTAATCAATCCAATTCCTACTGTGAAGCAAGTGCTACTTAATGGAACTAGAAGTGTGGCAGCGTTGTAAGCGGTGAACCTTACTGCATCCTGTAGAGATTCATGCAGCTGACTTTATGAATAGGTAACGAGAGCTCATCTTCTGTTGGGTGTTTGACCTATCCTCGGATGAGATAGAACAAAACCAGCAAAAATAGAACATCGCACGCTAACCAGCGAGTGACATCACTGTGAGTGTAGAGGTATGTTGAACATGCAAGGACATTTAAATAGGTATGTTATTGCTTGAAAGTATTGCTGTGCTGATTGCATGTACAAATAATTAACGAACGTTGCTTGTTACTGATGATCAGCCGTTGTCTTATTGGAACGAGCCCTGTCCCTGCATCTTAAGCAGAATAAACTGTCTTTATATACATACGAATATCAACGCCACAGCTAGAAATGGACCCAAGACACTACAGAGCAATGCAGCTAGTCATACAAGAGAGGTGGCGTCTGTGCTTGTTTTTTTTTTATGTTACTTACCATTTTGTGTGGCATGACCTTCTTGCACGGCAGACATAGATAACTTCAATTAATCTGACGGCTCTCAAAACATCCATTCTCTCAGAGTCAACACTACACTTCTAAGGAGTGGTGTTGGGGAAGGAGAATTGCAAAATGGTGCCAGAAAAAAAGCATTTCTGTGGGACATATGTGTGTGTGTGTGTGCGCAATTATATAACGAAAAATGTAAGCACTTCTGATGTACAAACTGCTGTATTTATCCGGTAACTAAGTTCTGCAGGTTGCGGTCGTTTCTGAATATGTTCTCAAAACAGCCGATCGCCACCACTAGGAGCAATGCGTGCGACCTTCCAATTCGAAATGAATCATAGCCATTTATCTGGAGTAGTGTGGTTTATTGAGACTAGTATACTACAGTGTGTTCATTGACTTATAAAGGAGCCCATTAAAATGGGGTCTCAAAAATGATTAGTGCAGAATGATGTTGAGATAAACAAAAACAACAAAAAACAAGCAACAAATCGTAACCCAAGTAGCGTTCATATGCCAATACAATAGATAAATTTTACAGAACGAACAAAGTTTTACAAAAAAATATTTCTGAAAGAGCCTTTTCTTGCTATGATTAAAAATGCAAATTATTCTGCGTACATGGATCTCTTCCAAACCATCCTCAAGAATATTCTGATTTAAATAGATCATAAGCCACAGATATTATTTAAGATTTCTGGACACAGAGAAGAGAAATTAAACCGTAACAAAAGGGGAGACAATAAGTCTGTTATGTCCTATAGCTCTTTCTGTCCTTCTCATATTTTCCAAGCACTCGTTTTCTCTCTCTCTCTCTCTCTCTCTCTCTCTCTCTCTCTCTCTCTCTCTCTCTCTCTCTCTCTCTCTCTCCCTCTCTCTCTCTCTCTCTCTCTGTGTCTCCGTCTCTCTGTCTATGTTAGTGTGTCTGTCTGTCTGTCTGTCTGTCTGTCTGTCTGTCTGTCTGTCTGTCTCTCTCTCCTCTCTCTTTCTCTGTCTCCGTCTCTCTGTCTCTGTCTGTTAGTTTGTTTGTCTGTTTCTCTCCTCCTCCAATGTGTGTGTGTGTGTGTGTGTGTGTGTGTGTGTGTGTGTGTGTGATGTGAGAGAGAGAGAGAGAGAGAGAGAGAGAGAGAGAGAGAGAGAGAGAGAGAGAGAGAGAGAGAGAGAGATTTTCTTCATGAAAGCAAAATTTGCGCAGGCACAGGAATTCAGACCATGAAATGCTTTGGAATGTGGAAGATTGATGGGAATATGCGTAGTGTAGGAATGAATACACTCTAGTGGGTTTATAGAAGACTGACGTTTTTGAGCAGTCCATCACTCAGGGAAGTGGAGATGTCCAGGAAGTTGACAGACAAGGAAATAGTGTATGGAAAAGGCAGGCACAGCGTGCAACACCACTGATATGCCAGAACACTGACATGTGAGAACATGTGGGTTGGTGAATCAAAGGTTCTGATGGTGAGGCCTTATTCTGGAAGCTTTGTAGGTGGGGGTTGTCGATAAGGTGGCTGAATGTTAATAAAGAAAGTAAGGGCTTTCAGTTAGTCAGATTGAGAGATAGACGTGTAAAGGTTAAACAGCATCCTGTTATCAAAGCAGGTATAAGACCAGAACTTGAGAAGCGAGGAATTTTGCAATACAAGCACATGCCCATGTCCACCACCTTTGCAACATTACGGGGCTGATGTTTGGCCCGTGCCTATTTTCACTCCATGAGTGTTTTGGACACTGCCCTTAAAATGACCCCACTGGGTGGTGGTTATGGAACGCACGGGGAACAGGTCTGGTTCTGGACTACCTGAGGAGCAATGAGCTTTGACTAATATGCCTCCTTCGCTTGGCATAGTTTCAACATGTTGAAGGAAGGAGTGATTTGGGATCAGAGGGGAAGGTCAGTCCGGATTTACTGTCACGATGGTGGATTTGGTTACGTGCCCTTTCTCTCCCTGTCAGGCCATGTTTTCGGGAATTAAACCGATTGACACAGAGAACAAACGGATTATGTCTTTTACCTATGTTTGTTATATTTTCAGCCAAAAGAAATCGTCCAGTCCATGTCCCCTGAGAAGTCTGAGCTCTCTTGATATAAATACATACCAAAATAAGGCCACGGATGGATCCGACATAATTCTCCATAGAACACCTTCACTTTTCTCACTGTAGAAAGTGGAATAATACATGTGGAGTTTATATACAAGTCACAACATATTGCTAGGTGGTAAACGATACAGAGAGAGAGAGAGAGAGAGAGAGAGAGAGAGAGAGAGAGAGAGAGAGGGGGGGGGGGGCATTTGGGCATGGTATGCTCTGGGATGATGGTAGGGTTCACTCATAGACCATGGAGAGAAAACGAAGACAAAAACTGAATATAGTTATCGTGGTGGAGGCATAATTAGTTCACGCTTATCTCCCTTGATTGATATTTGGCTTATTGATGCAGCTTTTGAAATGCTTCCTTTACTTTTAAAGGTCAGATTTCAGTCTGTATTTTGTGACTACAGCGCCCAAACTGGAATTTGAAATTCTGGAATGATTATCATTTAAATTGTCGAAAGAAAATAAAAAATGTCTTGGTAGCCACGTCTGTCAAAATGATCTCCAATGTCAAACAATTGTCACTTAATGAAAACTGAGGGACGGAAACTATGTGCTGAATCTACATGTTTCCCATAGGGGTTCACGCACTACTGCTAAGGTAGATAACAATTTGCAACATCCTATTCCTGGACGAGTATAATTGTCACAGACGGAACATTTCACCCCAGCAACGAAGTTAAAAGCAAGTGTTTAACAGCTGGGTGAATAATGTTATTTAAACAAATGAGAATGCGTTGTACAAAAAAGACAGACGTACACACACGAAAACCACAAGCACATTATCTGCACACACACATTGACAGTTAACATACCAACCACCGTTTTGTTGATCTTTATGTTACACTGGCTCATAATCATGTTTCTAGTCCCCGTCCTTCTGAAGAAAGAAACTCAACTGAAAGAGGAACGAAAATGAAACGTCTTTGTATGTGAGAATCATACAGCATAGTTAGCACAGCACTGACGTGTATTACTGTAACGCATCATAGATAGATTCATAAAACAAATAGCAAGGTATACGGAATTGTGCTGAAAAATAATTCCGTGAACCTTTCCAGGACTCAGAAATCATCGTTACAGGCGTTTGCTTCTGTTGAACACCACCTGTTTAGCACTGAAAAAAATGGGTTTGATACGCATGGCTGGAACAATATTTTGTAATTCATCTGTGACCTAAAATGTTACAAAATCCACAGCAGCATTTTTGGTGTCAATCACAAGATATTGTACAAAATTTCATCATTCATTTGATGTCCATACCAGCCTTTGGAGAAGAAATACGAAAAAACAATTTCTCAACTGAGGGTCATAACCGTAAACAAAACACACAAAGAACCTCTTTTATGTGGAAGACGTCTATTATATTTATCTGTTCGCCTCTTTATCAATTTGTGATTGAACCCATTAACCTACCACCTCGCTCTCTATCTCTCTCTCTCTCTCTCTCTCTCTCTCTCTCTCTCTCTCTCTCTCTCTCTCTCATTGTTACCTTTTACCAGTTACCAATGAATTACACTTACACATATGTATATCATATCACTTTCTCCATTCGGAGGACACATGACGTTGCTTCAGGAAAGCAGAGTCCCTTTTTTCGACTTCAGGGTCAGCATTTAGTTATCAGTGAAGACCATGCAGTTCTCTCCATGAGCAGGCAATGGAATCACAGTATTTATGAAAGAGAACATTATAGAACTCTAACATGATAAGTTCTGACATATTAGGTTAGACATTGTGAGCGCACGTGCAGAAGATTTTCATGCTTCGTGTATGTTGGTGTGTGTGTGTGTGTGTGTGTGTGTGTGTGTGTGTGTGTGTGTGTGTGTGTGTGTGTGTGTGTGTGTAGGAGTGTGTGCGTGTGTGTGTGTGTGTGTGTGTGTGTGTGTGTGTGTGTGTGTGTGTGTGTGTGTGTGTGTAACACAACACTAAGTTATTCAGAATGTCAACATCAGTTAAAACAACTAGCTGTGTAACAACCACAAAAACTCAGTATTATAGGACTGCATATCTACCACAACATGATGTGTGTGTGTGTGTGTGTGTGTGTGTGTGTGTGTGTGTGTGTGTGTGTGTGTGTGTGTATGTGTGTGTGTGTGTGTGTGTGTGTGTGTGTGTGTGTCCTATGTTCTGTATCAATCGGTTTAATTCATGACGGGGAGAGAAAGAGCACATAACCAAATCCACCATCGTGACAGTAAATCCGGACTGACCTTCCCCTCTCATCCCAAATCACTCCTTCCTTCAACATGTTGAAACTATGCCAAACAAAAGAGGGGAGGGGGGAAGGGGACGGTGGGAGGGATCGGAGTGGGGCAGGATTCTGGTAGACTAGAATCAGACCTGTTTCCGCGTATGTTCTATAACCACCACCCAGTGGGTCATTTTAAGGGCACTATCCGAAACAACTGTGGTGTGAAAATAAGCATGGTGCCAAACATCAGCCCTGTAATGTTGCAAAAGGTGGTGGACATGGGCGCGTGTTTGTATTGCATAATTCCTCCCTTCTCAAGTTCTGTTCTTATACATGCTTTGATAACAGGATAACACTACTATCTGCCATGCTGACTGACTTGAAGCCTTAACTTTCCTTCTTAACAATCAGCCGCCTTACCAACAACACCCACTTACAAAGCTTCCAGAATAAGGCCTTACCATCAGAACCCTTGAATTCACCAACCCACATGTTCTCACATGTCAGTGTTCTGGCATATCAGTGGTGTTGCACACTGTGCCTGCCTTTTCATGGCACACCTGGAACACAGCTGACTAACTCCCCATACAGGCCTCACACCAACAACTCTACAAGAAGCCAGGAGCCCTAGCCATGCCAGAACAAGTCCTCTGCAACTTCATCGGTGTTGTTCAGGCCCCTCCATCCATCCATCACATTTCCATACACTATTTCCTTCTCTCTCAACTTCTGGACATCTCCACTTCCCTGTGTGATGGACTGCTGCTCAAAAATATCAGTCTTCTGTAACCCACTAATGAATATTTATACCTAAACTACACATAGTACCATCACCCTTCCACATACCACAGCATTTCATGGTCTGAAATCCTCTGCCTGTGCAGATTTTGCTCTGATGAGGAGGATTTCACACACCCACGCACCCACCAATAGATCTACACACACGAACGCGCGCTCGTGCACGCACGAACACACTCACACAAACACATCAGTGCGGAGAGAGAGAGAGAGAGAGAGAGAGAGAGAGAGAGAGAGAGAGAGAGAGAGAGAGAGCAGGGAAAATATGACACAAAGGACAGAAAGAGCTCCAGGACATAATGACTATTTGTCTCCCTTTTTCTTACATTTTAATTTCTCTTCTGTTTGCCGAAATGTCTTCAATACTCTCTGTGGCTTATTATCTATTTACGTCAGAATATTCCTGAGGTTGGTTTGGAAGAGATCCATATGTTCAGAATAGTTGACATGTTTAGCCACGGGAAGAAAGGGCTTTTCCTTGAAAAAAAATCTTGTAAAATCCTGTTTCTTTTAACGGAATGTTTCTATTGTATTGGCATACGAAGACCGGATGGTTTACGTGGTATTTTCACTTATTTAATAGACTTGATGCGGGTTTCTCGATTACCTGCGGTATTTCTCGACAAACGTTTTGGGAAAGCCCAAACGTTTTGGGAAAGCCCACATGGGCTATTGTATAAATCAATGAACACACCTTGGAACAATGAATCATGATGATATGACATTTACAACGTGGAGGTCACATTGGTTTATGCATTGCTCTTTGTGGTGTCGAATCTACTGTGTGGACAGGTTTGGAAATGTTTGAGGTACAGAACAACCTGCAGTATTTAGTGACCGGGTAACTGCTATAGTTTTACACCAGAAGGACTTGCATTTCAGTTACAGCACAAAGACATGCACACGACCCATTTTGCAATCCACCCATGCCCCACTCCTTTCCTAATGAGTATAGTGTTGGCTCTGACAGAATGGAATGTATTGGCAGAAGGGAACCGAGAGGAAGGAGAGGCATCATATACAGACTACAATACTGGGTCTGATGGACACTTTGTTTGGAAAGAAGAATTTCTATCTGCATAGCATGGTTGTCAACCCTCTTTCTTTCTTTGAAAACGTTCCGTTGTATTGAAATATGACGTTCACTTCAAGGCAAAGAGTTTGACCGCACGGAACCACCATGTGTGCAAACAGCATCATTTGATATTTCTTTAAGCATATTACATTTCGGGCCTTATGAATTGACATATTTACAACAAAAAAAAAACGCACGTAAGCATCATTATAAACTATTAATATATACTGCATACAACACGTACATTTGCAGGAAGATTTGTTTCTTTTCGTGCTCTTCTGATTTGACTAGTTCTTTCCATTTTGTTCTTTTCTGATTTTTGAGTTCATCCCTGTGTCCATGAACAGAAAGTTTCGCGCCAGTGATGTCTGGAAAAAAAAAATGATCAATTGCGTCTTACCTCTCTGGCTTTGTCTCTTCCACTATGCTCTCTATCTACACTACTATTAAAAACGCGCGCGCGCGCGCGCGCGTGTGTGTGTGTGTGTGTGTGTGTGTGTGTGTGCAACAGTGTGCTGTGTGGAAGATCAAAACACACAACAAACTCAAAACCAGGATTACGAGCCACACACAATTACATTTGTGTCACATTTGTTAATAATATGCGTAAAGTCTGTAGTATGTGTATGGAGCACTTATCAATCCACTTATCAGGATATATCCCTTTGTCAAAAAGTGCATTCAAAAATCTGACAAAGAAGTCGACTAGAACGTTTCCAGCATTTTTTACTAATTCATTCACCAAAATATTTAATATACCCTCAGGGTATGCAGCTTTTCTGTTCTTGAGTTTTTCAATTGCAGAGATTACTTCTAATGTTGAGATTGGTCGGTCGAGGTAACCTGCTTTGCTATCAGAACCACAAATACTTTCTTCTGCTACTACCTCTTCTGCCTCTTCTTCTGTATCTTTTTCAAGAAGTTCTTTAAAAAGGCTGATACCAATTATTGTCAGAAATATTGTTGTACGTATTACTTTTTCTAACTGATATTTTGCGCATGTGCTTCCAACACTCTCGCCGATCTTTACTGTGTGGACTAACTTGCATAGTAAGTAGAATTATAATTTTTCTCCTTCCTCTTGGAAAGGTTCTTATACTCCCTTCCAGTTTTAAATAGGCATGTATGTCTCCATCGTCTAGATATCCTTAGAAGTTATTTCACGTGTTTCTTGGTCTTACAACATTCATGGTCAAACCACTCATCTCCTTTTGAACGATATCTACCCCTATGTGTTTCCTCATGCACTGTGCCTGTTCTTTTATACAAGCATGAAATACATCTATCTAAAGCGGTATTAACATCATCATTGATTAGGCTCATAGTTTTCTACAGCATTTATAATGCATGTTGGCTACCTATTAAATTATGGAAAGTATTAGTACATTCATCCTGCCATGTATACTTATCAATAAGTTTGTGTGTTTCTCTGTATACCTTTCCCAATTCTTGCATCAAGCAATAAGTTTATATTTGAACACTAGAGGCAGATGGTCAGACTCAATACGTTCATTCACACATAGACTGCACGATTGATTAATGAGAGTAAACATGTCATAGGTCATTATAAAATACCCGTTCACACTATTCCCTGCCTCTGAAATGTATGTGAAGCGACCTTGACGATCGCCATCACACCACACACACACACACACACACACACACACACACACACACACACACACACGCACACGCACGCACGCTTGCAAGCACGCACGCACGCACACACACGCACACACACACACACACACACACACACACACACACACACACACACACACACACACCCATTTTAAATGCACAGATCTAAAACAGTACACATGTTTAACAAAGCTGTGCCATACCTGGTCAATGCTTTGTCTTCAGAACATCTGTTAAAACAAAGGTTCCATTGTGGAAACTGAAGGGACATTTTTCTGTTGGAAATTCTTCACAAAAGTTAGAAATTGTGCTATTTAAATCTCCAGCCAAAAGTAAATACATATAGGGCATGCTGATCAAAACGTCAGAAAGGTAGTTTTCTACATCACTAATGCCGATATCAATGTCATAGAAAGCATAATATGGTGAATTGTTCGGTGGTACATAAGTGCATATGTAAAGAACATTTTTCGAAAAACCAAAAACATCTGTAGAAATATTGAAAACACAAGGTATTATTTAGGTCAGTTGGTACCTCTTCTACAAAAGGTAAAAATTCAATTTTGATAAGACAAACGACTCCCCCAGATCGTCTTCTATGTTTTGTAAACTGAACAGCAGGTTTACAGAAAATTTTATAATTATTAAATACGCCTGAGTGGAAATGCTCAATAAATATGTCTACTAAACAAGCAAGTCAAACGACGTTACATACGAAACAAATGATACATCAGATAACTTAGAAAGCATGCTATTCACATTCCAGTGCAAAAATGATACATGTTTTCCTTTCGTACAAGTTATTTTCACATCACAGTGGTATTCTGTAAAATATCTGGATCACTCAAAATCACAGTTTCTGTTCTATTATCAGACACCACATG
>JADBJO010031259.1:0-16955 GCA_016801955.1 Conus betulinus | reverse complement strand
TGTGTGTGGTGTGTTGTGTGGGTGTGTGTGTGTGTGTGTGGTGTGTGCTAAAGATTGAAGAAACTCAGGTCAAAGCGATCAAACAAGTGACAGAAAAAACGAATTAATGAACCGTTTGAAATTGAAAAATGCAGAAAATCGTATTCCGGTGAAACAACTCTTCATATGCCGCTTCTATCAGGTCAAATGGACTATAGCCCAAGTGTCACCAAATAAACATTGAGAAAGTCAGTTTTACTATAGCTAATGTGTAAACACAGAAAACCCTGAGAAAGTCCAACGTGGTCAAGATTTTGAGAAAAGGTCTACATGGTGGACCTTCACCGGAAAGCCGGCAAGAAGCACGCTGTATACGGTGCCCGGGGAAACTTAAAGGCAAGTAGTGACTTCTTTCGATTCTCGATCAGAGTCCAAATGTTTATAATCATGTTTGTCAAAACCCTGTTGTGAGATACTGTGCCCCACAAGCCCGGTCCGCCCCCCATTTTCTCCATTGGTATTATCGTCATGATCGGTGTCTGTCAGTATGACTTAATCGTTCCATTGGAGCCGAGAACTTGCGACGTGGGGGCATAGCCATATTTTTTTTGTTTTTTTTTTTTTTTCTGAGAATGTTCGGACGCCTGACCATATTTCCTAGCATTCTATTGAGAAACGGGGTTTTTCCTTTATATGAGCTTTGAGCGCGATGTGAAACAAACTGAGTTTTAATCCTTTTATATTATGCACGGGCGTATGGCCTGTGGTTGTGTGCTTGCTGTCTATGAGGCAAAGCTAGAGAGAGAGAGAGAGAAGACATGACGACAGTACAGGAGACAGCAGACAGGACAGAGAGAGGAGCGTTTTGAACACGCACGTCAGAAGCATGACTTGATCGGTCTTTGATTAACAATTGTATTTATCAATGAATTCATTATTTATTTATTTATGATTTATTTATTCATGTTATCTATTTATGTCTTTATTGTGGTTTGTTTAGTTACTTAATTACTAGTCATTCATTTCTGCATTTATTCAATATTCAAGTATTTATTTCATATTCATATTCATTTATTTGTGTTGGTTTAGATTAATATTTTCTTTGCTTAACAAGTTGTGATGTTAGTATTTTTATCACCCTCTGTTCTGTGCCTGTCCTCGTCGCTGTGTGGCCATAGTCCACAGTAGTAGAGAAGTGGGTTGAGGGCCGAGTTGAGAGGTAGCCCAGGAACACAACTAAGGCGTCATGGAGTTTTGTTGAATCCAGTGACATGGTGTGTGAAGACATCATTGTCACTAATCCGAAGCAGAACCAGCACACAGCGTCTGTCATCGCCACTTTGCCGGGGGATATGTGGGCTGAGGAAATAATAGGAGTCTTTTTGCAGATTCCAAGTGTTATTCTGTATTTAGGTGTTGCCTGTAGATAGCACTCTGACCAGCAACAATCATACAGATAAAAATACAGTTTGCTGTCACAGTAACTGTGAACCATCTGAAGCTTTGGTTCGATTCGCATTGATCAAATATAATGCCAGACGGCACAAACCAGACTGTCCACATAGCCCCAGTGGTGACAATCCAGGAAAAAAAAATGGTATTGGTATGAACGACAACAAAGAGTCCAATCATCCATGCAGATGTACAAGCTACGACAGTATCTTGTCATGATAATGTAAAACGACTGCTCCATGATGCAAAGAGTATATACATGATCTAAAACGATGAGCTGAGCCAAATGATCAAAAATGGACACTTCATCAGAGACAAAAGAGAGATATCAGGCAGTCACCTTGCAAGTCATATGCTAGTCCAGGATTGTTCAGTTTGGATGTGACATTCCGTGAAACAAGGGCATGCTGACACAAGGGCAATGCTGACATGAATTTCCCATTAGAATATTGGCAAACTGAAGATGAGAGATGGGCAGTCACAAAGCTGCTTCCAACCATGCTACGGGTTAAAAACAATATCATGCAACAAAGCGCAATTGCCTAAAATGGCACATAAAAATGATCAACCAAAAGAAAAGCCTTGTACATCTGTGTTGGTATCAGTGTTGTACATGAAGGAAGTATAGTGTCAGGTGCAAAAACAATTTCAACTTGTCTAACCCTGTTGGGGAGTATATTTTCACAGCAAAATCTGTAGTTGATGAGGGGGGAAATCTTGTTTAAATGTGTTGACCAGAATACACCGTCAAACGGAAAATTGCCACTGGGTTGCCTGTAGGTCCAATTCAGTTTAATAGTGGAATGTTCTTGAAACCAACGGATCCAAATGGCACTCGGATGGCAGAAAAAAGAAACATTCAAAATACTTTGCATGAGGAAGATATGCGCATACAATATTGTCCACTGTCGTTAAAAAGTGTCATTTGACAGTATCAAACTTGCCTCAAGGATAATGAATGGTTTTGACATTTGTAATTGTTACTTCGCTCAGAGGGGTGTGTTTCAGTTGCAAAACTGTGTAAATTAGGTAACAGAAAGAAAAGCACTTACATCGACAGTTCTCAATTGATTGTTTGCAAGATCTATGAACTGCACATTTTCAAGCTTTATGTGTGAAATATTAACCAGAGAGCAAGATAAGACAAATGCAGGTGGGACAAGATATGATATCTGTTGTAAAATCACTCGGTGACATCATCGAACCCTGTGGCGTCAAGGTCGTATCGAAGATAAAAGAAAAAACAGTCAACAGGAAAAGAATGATGCACATGAAGGAGTGACCTTGGCACAGGACAGCCTGGGGGACAGGTCCTGTCAACACATCAGTTCATCATCCCGCTGTGGACACTGACCCCACCCATCACACAGATTGTCTCTATGCACACACGCTCTGGAAGCTCGACAAGACATAGAATCCAGGACATGTCAATCGCTCGCACCCCTGTTCATCCTCTCCAAAGTACAGTCTGAATATCCATTGCATCGAGTGTAGAGAGGAAGACAGTTGAACAGCTCAGCAGTACAAAACGGTAATGGCTGTCAGGACAAGATTCATCAGTTTTTCATCACCTCCTGAGTGAAATATCCAGTGCCATCCAGGTTGATATAAAAATCGTCCTGTCTTGTCTCATCACTGGCCTTACTGCAGTAGGGACATGGGTTGCTCTTATCTGCATCACAGTTTTTCTCATCTGGAATCATCCACACAGTCTGAAAAAAGTCGTTTGCACCGTTGACTATGTAGCACATACTGACCCATTGGAAACACAGAAATCCATGATGTGGAGATGCTCACAGAATGACTCGTCACTGTGTCTGAGCAGTCCTGACGGAAGTCACACGCTAATGTGAATTGTACGGTTGTGACGTCATCATCACACATGAACATGGCGTAAGTGTAGTGGAGAATGTCTGTCAATCCCTCAGGAAAAGAACTCCTTAGACGGTCTGCTGATCAGTCACGTTCGGCACCGTGCAGAAAACTGTGAAACACTCTTGGATTCGCCCAGTGGCTGTGAACGTCACATGACAAAATATGCGTGTGTGATCTGGTTGTTTGGACACAGAAACAAAACCACTGTGTGACGTATCTGTTGATCTGTTTTCGGACTGACTGTTTGCGTATTAGTGCGATGTTTGAAGAACACTCCATGACCCGACCGCGATTTTATTTCGCACAGTGCACGTGAGTATTTCATAGATGTTCAACCTCTTGGTAAAACAGCAATTGATTCAAAAACCATACTGCTTCAAGATTCTTGAGGGAGCGTACATACCTTTTACTACAAGGTGGTTTGTATAGTAGATCAAAGTATTATCTGACCATCTGCGAAACCTGCTGTACCGAAAACAGTTTGTTCAACCCAAACCTGTGGTGTAACCAAAAGCTGTGTTTTCGGACATGAAAAACTTTTGAAGAATATAAAGAGAGTCCCTCTGTTCCCTCCTTGTTTTAATTTAAAGCCAGTATTCCCCAATTGTTTGACATTCATAAGAAAGCAGCGCCAAAGGTTATACTTAATTCCGATGGTGATTAATTTTAAAACATTTTATTACGTGAAGCCACCATTCCCTGACATCCAGGACTGCTAAAAGGACAGTGTTCTGTTTCATCTCGTCCATCTTCACACTCTGGTTTTTTGGTTGCAGTAAAAGTGGCTGTTAAAATTAGAATAATGATTTACTGAGCAGTTAACGAAAGACACCGCTGGACACCGTTTTGCGGGCTGATCATTCTCAGGGTAATACTGCAAAATAAAAATGCTCAGACCAGTTCGATCACAGTGGAAAAGTTATTCGTAGGTTATGATGTATCAATGACAAAAGCTGGTGAAAAACAGTCCATACATACACGTGCAAACACGCGGCTGAGATGTGTTGGTGTTGTGTAAATCAGTTTCAGTTTTGATTTCCAATCCTCAGAAACAGTATTCAGGCCACTTTGCTCGATGAATACTAATGATAACGACATTTCGATCAGGTACTTTAAAATCACTTTCGCAATTCGTATCAACGTGATAAGGTAGCACTGGTACTGTAACATACCAAGAATGTTTAGAAATGTATTTTGTAATTACATGATGTCTTTTCAGGTTTGATATCAATATGAACGAATGATTTGTTCATGGTTTAAAACTTGCAAACACGTTGTGTTGTTGAATACACAAAGAGATCGTCAAAGAAATATGTTATTGCAACGTAAAACACGCAACCGAGGAATTTCCCTCCAGATCCCATGGTAACCTTCACCATATTCAATAATTCTGTGTAGAACCACGCCTGACTCACACCAGAATGAACTTAAAATGTATACGTGCAAGTGGGTGCATACCGGGTGGAACGTTTACTTGCACCTGACAAAACGTGGTGAATGCATCACACATCCCATGAACTATACTTTGGTGAACTTCAAATGGGACATTGGGAAGTTTACATTGCGGGCAATCTGTTGTGTTGACCTCCAGAGTTGTGAAATGTTAATGTTTGTTTGGTTGTATTGAAGTATGTTGCACCCGGGCATATGTCTGTATTCTTCATTAGATCTGTTTAACGTTAGTTTTGATGTGATCTTACACTTTGGTCAATCGTATCCATACAAAAACAGAATCAACAACTCACACACCACACACACACACACACCACACACACACACCACACACACACACACACACCACACACACACGCACGCACGCACGCACACGTACCACATACAGACGCTCAAACATACTTGCTACCATGGATACAAACACACACTCATGTCCACTCATTTAAAGCAGGCATTGCACCAGACCAGACCTGCAGGAGCTCGCCAACTGCCTGTCAACAGCAGCCAAAGACATGTGGGACTGACTAATACCAACAAAAAATCACGTGACGCTTCAGTCTGCATTGGGCATAGTGTCAGACCCCTTGCTCATGCAACGTCGACAGAAACCAGTCAAACACAAAACAGAATTCCTCTTTTAATTAACAAGTAAAATTTTGTACACTATTCACATACGACTTCTTTCTAGCTTTTTTCACAACTTTCATAAGACATTCATTTCAAAGAGACATTGACAGGTTCTCACAAACTAAAAACTTTTTTTTTCCTGTAGGCTCGCACCCCACAGCGCTGCACGCACGCACGCCACGCGCGCGCGCTGCGCACACACCACACACACACACACACACACACACACACACACACACACACAGCACGCACGCACGCACGCACGCACGCACGCACGCACGCACGCACGCACACACTATCACACACACACACACACCAAACACACACACACACACAACACAACACCAATAATCGATTCCATAACAAAAGTCGTTAGTCCTCACAAACCTGATAAAATATATATACTATCCCAAGAATCAACATGGATTTTCAACATAAATTTCACTTCAGTATCAACTCATAGCAGTGGCATGGAAGTATTGAACAGACTTGCATGAGCAGATGCCCCTCCCTATCTCTCCCCTGGTACTATATTTGGAAAGCGACCGTGGATTAGTAATTTTTGTTTCTTCACAAAACCTTTTCATTGTTTTCCATTTCTCTGTTTACCAGTTCCATTCTATCATCTTCAATTTAAAGGTTAGGTCGTCCCCTAGTACTGATATTCATCGTCCAGTTTTCGTTATACACATTATTTATTTTATTATGTTTTGAAAAAACACTCTTTACCTTTTTTATAAGGCATGCGTGTCAGCCTTCCTTGAATACACGAATACTGAATTACATCATCACATTTTTTAAAGAATAACTATGGATTCGCTATGCTGTTTTAATATTGTTGATGGTGTATTGATGATGCAGTGGACTGAATCAATCCACAGAGTAACAAGGAAGGTTGATCACTGCCGCCAAGAATCTCAACCCATAATCAAGCTTACACCAGTCACAACATCGGTCATAAAGAAACAAAAACGAGCAGGAACATATCCCCTGGGTACCAATTTCAGAGATATATTTCAACCACATCATCTTTATGAGGAGGAGAGAGAGAGAGATGAGAGAGGAGAGGAAGGAGACGAGGGGACGAGAGAGAGAGAGAGAGAGGGAGAGAGAGAGAGCTGACAATATGGCAAAGACAGAAAATATACATTCGTTCAAATGACGTTAACATGAAGCTATTGATCTTGTTTGTAATGGTCAGAACTGTGTTTGCAGCGAAAGATAAGGGCATCAGTCCATTACGCTACCTGATTAGTTATTACTTTCAGCTTGGCTAATTACCGTCCGACTAGCCACAGCGACAGTTGCAGAGGGCTAAACTGGATCACACACTGACACGGTCTAACCTGTAAGGGTCAGCTATTACGAAATGAAGCTTTACTCGTCATTGATATTTCTCTCTCTCTCTCTCTCTCTCTCTCTCTCTCTCTCTCTCTCTCTCTCTCTCTCTCTCTCTCTGATTCACAGACTTATTATTTCGTACAACTTGGGAGACTAGTGTAGGCATGGCCTCTAGACTCAATTTACTTTTGAACAGTTTGTTTGTGGAGAGGAGTTGCTGTAGGCCATTTACATTTGTTGTGTCCGTCAGGAGAGGTCAGGAACAGGATTGTCATTTAATTGTAAAACCCGGTCTTAAAAACAGAAGCAAAATGGTACAGACAATTTCTTCTTTGAGTTGTTGTGATATCATAATTTATAAAGCTGTTATCCCATCTCTCTCAGTAAACTAAGTAAAACCCACTTTGACAAAAAACAAAAACCTACTGGAAAAGGCAAAAGAAAAGGATAAACTCTAAACAAATGGAAATGTCCTTTCAAATGGAACCTCGTTTAGAAATAGAGCAGTCTGTGGTATTGTTGTAATTGTATACGATGTCACAATGTGGCAAACAGGTATTATTTTTTCATCACTAAAAGAATGGAAGCAGCCTAGCCATCATCCGTCAAATGTTAGAAAATACAGGTTCATACATCATTGCTCCTCAGTACGTGCTGAACAGGCTCTTGGCCGTAAATCAGACGGCATCAAGATTATGTCAGATGTGATGTGTGTGTGTGCTGAGTTATGTGTGTGAGTGTGTGGTGTGTGAGCTAGTGTGTGTTTCTGTAGTGTGTGGTGTGGTGTGTTTGGTGTGTAGACGTGTGCGTGCGTGTGTGTGCCTGTGTGTTGTGTGTGTGTGTGGTGATTTGGGTGTGTGTGTGTCGGTGCGTGTGTGTGTGTGTGGTGTGTGTTGGTGTGTGTCTGTGTGTGTTGTTGTTGTGTGTGTGTGTGCGGCGCGACGCGCGCGCGGCTAGCGGCTTGGATAATGTGTTGTGTGTGGGGTTATGAGTGTGTTTGGATATTGTCCTGGTGTGTGTGTGTGCTGTGTGTTGTGGTGTGTTGTGTGTGGGTGTGTTGCGTTGCGTGCAGTGCGACGTGCGCAGTGGCGTGCGTGCGTGCGTGCGTGCGGTGTGTGGTGTGTGTGTGTGCTTGTGGTGACGTGTGTGTGTGTGTGTTGTGGTGTGTGTGTTGTGTGTGTGTGTGGGAACTGTGGTGTGTACAATGCTTGTGTGAGTTATACTTACCGTGATGAGAGACAGACCGAGAGAGAGAGACGCTGCTGTTAGACCTGGACAGGACGGATGAGGAGGAGCGAAAGCGGATCGCAAGGGTAGGAGTGATGGGCGAGTGATATGTGAAGATGATTAGAGTTAGTGTGTGGTGAGATCGTGGCCCAGTAGTGTATGCAAAGGCCGCGGGAGGATGAACACGTGGTTGGTGAGGGGATGTGTCCGTGCGTGCGTTGTGCGTGGAGGCGAAGGTGCGTGAGTGCTGTTGCGTGTTTGCGGGTTGACGCTGCGTGGATGTGTGTGGTGTGAGTGTTGATGTGTGTAGCGTGTGGAGCGTGAGTGCGCTGCGTGGGTCAGTGTGTTCGTGGTGCTGTGGGTGTGGGGGTGGGTGTGGTGTGTGTGGGAGCATTTTTGAGTGTGTTCTAAAAAGTCCGTGATTCCAGGAGAAGCGTTGAGCCTTGGGAGACGGAGAGAGTGTTGTGTGGGTTCAGAGGTTAAGAGAGATGTGAGAGGAGTCCGAGCGGAGAGAGGGAGGGAGGTGCGAAGAGGAGATAAGGCCGAGCTAGGAGAGTTGTGACGGAGGTGGGAGCGATGGGGAGAGGAATGAGGGGAGGAGGAGTGTTGCTGATGTGTAAGTGGTGTGAGCCGGGGCGAGTGGTGGTATTGTCAGTGTGTCCATGAGGAGGTTTTCATGAGGAGGAGACAGAGTGAGAGAGGAGAGAGAGAGAGAGAGAAGAGAGAGAGAGGAGATAGCGTATGTGTGTACGTGCGCTGCGCACGCGTATGTCTGTGTGTGCAGGTGCATGGCCTTGTGCGTGCGTGCATGCGTGTGCATGCGTGCGTGCGTGTGTGCTTGCGAACCTGCGTGTGAGTGTGTGTGTGTGTGTGTGCTGTGGGCGTGTGGGCGTGTGTGTGTGTGTGTGTGTGTGTGTGTGTGTGTGTGTGTGTGTGTGTGTGTGTGACTCTGTGTTTTATATTCATATCCATGTGTCTTTTTCAAGAGAAAGTCGGAGAAAGAGATAAAACATAAGAATAAATGAATCAATGTGAGTCACACCTCATTCTGTTGATGTAGTAGAAGAGGTGGATGTGGGATGGAGGGAAGTTATGTGTGTGTGCGGATGGATATAGAAGGAAAATGACTGGATTCTTTTTTTTCTTTTTTTGTTGTATATTAAAAGACATAAAAACTGCTATAACTCTCCTTTGGTGTCACATACATTACCACACAGAAATGGCTGACCTGCTAGCTTGTTTGATCTAGCTACATTGAGAGTTTAGAAACGTTTGTATAAATAACATACATACATACATACATACATACATACGTACATACATACATACATCCATACATACATACATACATACATACATACATACATATACATTTACATATAGATAACTCTGCAGATCTATTCACGACGTATAAATCTTAAAACTCGTTTTGTTAAATAAAAAGTGTTATTAAGTGCATTTCTTGAATTTAACTCACCATGAATACATTTATTACCACACACACACACACACACACACACACACCACACACACACACACACACACACACAACGCGTGCACTCACTCACTCACTCAGTCACTCATTCATCTATTCATTCATCCATCGTTACATACGTACATATAAACAGATATGTGCTAAACATTCGAGCCAATGTTTGGTTCAGAATCGTTTATGTTGGCCAGATCAGCTGCCTGAAACCTTCTATGTTAGAAAGCTGAATAGTTTGTGAACTGTAGCCGGCAACTTGATGTGGTAGTTATCAGTGCTATGGGTTTGATCTCGCCTTGTCAGCAATCGTAGTGTCCGGGTAAAGACAGACAATGTTGCTTACAGCCCATCAGGGCTGGCATCGTGTTGAAGTCAGCTCTCAAGTTACATAAACACACACATCTAAACAACTCATTAAAAAAAAAAAAACGACCGAATTTATTTCGCTAAAAAACCTTTCTCCCTTCACATTCTAGATCAGATGAAAAATGTCGATCTTGTTCAAAAATTCAAAAATCACATCCAGTGGAACATCTCTGAACAGGGTTTTTCATGGGGTCTACTGTAAAGTGTTTGTGTCTGACATCATATAAGCATCAACTCTCTATAAGAACACGACTCATTACGAGTGGTACATGGCAAGGAATGTAACACGCCGCTTCTTCATCTTTTAAATGATACGAATGGGTATAAAAAAGAGTGGCTGGGGTGCTAAAGACTGTTTCCTCCTTACGGCCACCCCTGGAACATGGTAGAAACTCTTTGATCTTTGGATGAACTTCAAAGTGTTGTTGTTATCCAGCTACGAGTTCCATTCTTCTTGCCAGAGGTTTTTGACTTACGCCTGAGCTGTTGTTTTTCAGATAGGTGTGAGACATTGGCAATCTGCTCTACTCCTTTTTCTGTTTTGCATTCTTGGCAAGTGGATCAACCATCTCACGTCCTCGAATGCCTACATGACCAGGAATCAAAGCAAAACGTATGTTGTATCCATCCGATTTCAGAGAGGTTTATCGTTCAAACAATTTCAGAGCTGAGGTGCTTGAAGGTATGGCGAGCAACGACCTCCAAAGCAGAGAGGGAATCTGACAGAATGAAATAATCTTATGTTTTGATTTAGAAACCACTTCAAGAGCCAGGACCAAGGCTGTCAAGTCAGCAGCGTAGACGGAGCTATGTGTTAGTTCCAGTACTGTTATTATAGCCCCACAGCTTACTCATCAAAACATTGCGTCAATTCTGAATACAGGTTACAATATACCTAGTTACCAATGCGCAGAAAGACATACTCCATGTTGCATTAAAAGAAAAAAAAGTTTGAAATATTTTCAAAAAGAAAGAGAGCAATACGCAGTTCCATCTGTCATCCACGAGACTTACGCCTGAGCTTTGGTTTTTAGATAAGTGTGCGACATTGGCAATCTGCTCTAATCCTTTTTTTCTTCTTCTTGCATTCTTGGCAAGTGGATCAACCATCTCATGTCCTCGAATGCCTACATGATCAGGAATCAAAGCAAAACGAATGTTGTGTCCATCAGAGTTATGAGTGCCTATATCTTGGACGTCAGGGCTGCCAGTGACGTCACCTTCATGCGTATGTCACGCTTTGGAGCTCAAATGCACTCCTAGTGCGAGATTCACCCTTATTGTGTATTTGGTCAACCTTTAGCATGCACGAGTGTAAAAAATGATAATTATGTCAAATGCTTTAAACATTGGTGACGGTACGTCTCTAATGACGCGTGATTCGACCCAGGAACCCAGGGAGACACATCAATGTTGCGGCCATAGCAATATGGAGCTGAATTGGGCACAGTCCTTGTCTTGTATAGCCATGCAGCACTCTGACAGTTTTGACAGAAAAAAGCTGGCATCTTTCGATGTGGTTCTCTTCAGACGTTTGTTTCAATCTTGTGTGTTCATGAGAGAGAGAGAGAGAGAGAGAGAGAGAGAGAGAGAGAGAGAGAGAGTGAGAGAGAGAGAGAGACAGACAGACAGAGAGAGACAGAGAGAGAGTGAGAGAGAGAGAGTGAGAGAGACAGAGATAGAGGAGACAGAGAGAGACAGAGAGAGAGAGACAGAGAGAGAGAGAGAGAGAAGATGATGAGGCGCGCGTGTGTTTATCTGTCCTTCGGAAAAACTGATAAGTCATCAAATGAGTTGAAAAACAGACACCTATTTGTACAACCGCTTGCAAGAATTGAAAATCGGAAGAACATAAACACAAGAATAAGACCATGAGTTGTTCTCCAATTACTGCATGCGCAAATGTTTTATTTTCACTCTTGAATGTATTACATCTGGGTGAAAATGTCATTTGCGATTGACAGAGTGAATCAATCCAGTGAATATTAGCAAAATGAACAGCCTTGGGGCTTCTCCCTCAAAATACTTTCATTTGCGACTGCATTAACTTCACAGGTTCATCGGAAATGATAGAAAACGCTTATGTATCTCTTATCTACATGCATTTGTGAGAAAGTGTGACATATCCATTCTGTTTCTTAAAAAAAATTGCTTTAAATGAGGTCATTTGAAGATTAAGAAAATGAGATTACTTCCAGCATTACGCTGTAATGAGTTTAGGGAATTAAGTCAGTTTGGTACAACATGTTTTGTTTAAGCGTTTGAGTTGCTGTGTACATAGACATGGGCCATTTTCATCAGTTGTTAAGATATTTAGTTATTTTTAGTCGTATGTAGGACAAGAAAATTGCGCAAATTCATACTGGAAAAATAAAGAAAATTGTAGGACCAAAACAGCTTTATAAACAGCTTAACAGTGGTCCCCTGGTCCATCAGCAAGTCCTGATTCAACACCTTCAACCTCGACAGCAAGGAAACACTTTGCAGATGAAGCAGAATGATGGCGAAAAAACAACAACAACGATTTGATTAAGAAAATGATTTCAGCAGTCTCATTACACCACACAAATGCACTTCAAGCTTTTGCAGCACTGTTTTGTTCTCTGTAAATGACAGAGTTAGGACTAACTGGCTACAGTACTATAGTTGAAAGTTGCTTATGAATGCAATTATCAGGAAAAAAGACAATCACAATCTAACAAATGTGTCAAAGATTTGTCTTAATAATGATAATAACGACAAAAAACAATCTAAAATAAATTACACAATGGAAAGAAAGAGAGTTATACAAAAAAGTTCACCGTAGCATACATGTTCCATGACCAATGTAAGTGTAAGGGAGGCCAGACCAGTGTAAGAGAGACAATGGGATACTTGCAAAGATAACAAACTGACATACTCGACCCTTGTCTTCGTCTGAATGCACTGAATATTACGGAATTCATCTTCTTTGTCAACTGTCAGGCTTATTCATTACTTCATTAATCTGTGTACCTTTGATAAGTGTTAGTGTAGCCTGCTTGTGTAGTCTGCTTGTGGTGTCCTTTAGTTCAAACAACCAATCAGAATCTCCACACAGGCCTGGTGCAAAAACAAAAAACCAAGTGTGCTGTGAATGGCCATTCCTTGGATAGACGTACATGTCTGAAGTTAATTATACCCAACATTATTTTCAGCCAAATTCTCGTTTATGGTTATTTGACATGTGTCAATGGTACGTAGATTGGTTTAATCTTTTATTGCTTAGTTTATATTGTCATCCTTTGGACTTACATAAGGAATACGTTGTTATAATTATTTTTGAGTCTGATTTTGGCCCTCTACCTTTCTTATTATTGATCTGAATTTTGATGAGTAAGTTACAGGAAGCAATACGGTGGCTATCGAAGCAGGTTTTGGAACTCTTGGTACTTGTCACAAATGATCCAGAGGTTCATCTGAGCATCGAACATTGGACACCTGACCAGCTGCTCCTGTAAACGACCAAAACTTCCAAGTGAATCAGCACCTTGTTTTAATGGTTTTCAGCCACGTCTGGCAAAAACATGGCAGTCACTGTTTATGGTCAATCTGCGCCCCAATGATCTCACCTGCTTGTATGGACCTGCACACACCACTGAAACAATTATTTCAAGCCAGCGTGTAAGGAGCTCCTCTTCTCGCCGATATACAGTTTTTCCTTCACCATCTTGACAGTCATCCCCATTCAAGGAAACTGGCCATGTACAGACGCTGAAAATATAGATCACTTGACTGTTAACATATGTCTGGGTCACTACAACTTGTTTTGAGTCACTCAACCTTCAAACCACTCAGGAGCACAATACATTGTGATTCAGTCTGGTTCATCGGGCAAACTTGGACACAGGTCTGTTGTTCCAAAATTGACAGCTAGATATTTATGCTTGATGTGGGTAGTGACACTCGATTTGGGACAATTTGATCTTTATCCTTGACTTGGGCAGCTGACCTATTGAAAGCCATTCAAATGCTTGACAACAATGAAGAAAAGGGGAACAGAAAAGGGGGACATAGAGGTGGGAGAGGAGGGTGAGGGAGTGAAACAGACCTGAAAGTAACACAGATTTTAAGCACAGACATGGAAGTAATAGGCCTGTGTAAACAAACACCTGGGGGTACCATATGCTCGGGAGTTATCTGCCCATGGAAAGAGGGAGGGGAATGGCGCATAGAAGTGAGGAAATACATAATTATGAATACTTCTATTCACAATCATTTATTTCTTCAGTTCTGTGTACCATTACAGGCCTAGGGGATACAAGTCTAGGGAATATCGACTGGTCACTTGTTTCTTTGAGTCCGTTTCTCTAGATCTGTATTTCTTGTGGATCTCTTTGCTCCCTGGTTAGTGTTTTCCCTTGTCTGTTCTCCCACTACGGTAATTGACGCTCTGAACCTTCAATCTGCATGTTTACTTATTTTCTGGCTTTGCAAGTACTCAGCCATAGTACAGATAAATAATAACTGGCATTTTGATGGCTATGTCAGAAGTGCCCCGGAACCCGCAAAAATACTGACATATCTTTGATGAGTATGCCATAATATTGCCAGAATTGTTCCATCTCTGGCAAATATGCATATTCCAGAAATTATTGTAGGAGCAAGAATCACATCAAAATCGACCCATTTGTGGCAAATGCTGGTCAGCATATTCCTTAATCAGCCTGAATGTTGCCAGTGAGGGCCGATGCTGTCACGTTCGTAATGTTATTTGAAAGAAATGTTTGGTGGATTGCTTGTTTCTTCAATTTGAAGGAATGTGTAGCAGACTGCAACTTGCATTCCTGGCCCATGTTACCGATTGGAGTTATCATCAGAAAGAAAAAAAGAAAGAAAGAAAAAAAGAAAGGAAAAGAGCCGGTGAATGATTCTCTTACGTAAAGAAGATTGCCATTGCCATCAGAACACAACTTTGTTGTGGATAAAGTTTTTAATTCAGTAAATCAACTTATGAAATGGGAATAAAGTTGTCTATTAATGAAAGTGTGTGCAAAATCATGAATGGATGACAAGAAGTCAACTATGTGCAGACTTCCTCTTTTGATATGATGTTGCCTCCCAATCCCCACTATGTCCTGGCCCCTACATTCATCCCACTTCATCTTAAAAAACAAACAGGCTTTCATATGAAGTACAGTGCATGGTTCAAAATGTCTATCATTTTTAGCAGTGTGTGTGTGTGTGTGTGTGTGTGTGTGTGTGTGTGTGTGTGTGTGTGTGTGTGTGTGTGTGTGCACTGCTGGGGGGGGGGGGGGGGGTGCATATGTGAGGTTGTGTGAGTGTATCTGCGAGCGTACATGAGTGCATGCGTGACAGAGGTTTTTCAATTCTAAAATATTATTATACAAAACAAACAAGAAACATGAGAAAAATACCTTGATCATTTGTCAATAGATTATGATTTACAATTTTGCCATTTGTAAATTTGTGCAAGAGCACAGAATGCCAGATGATCTGGTGCTAGTTATGACGTCACCATCATCTGGTTACATCACTGTGTGGGACCAAACGCAAGCTCCTCTGATCAGTCTATTCTACACAGGAATCTAACTGTCGCGGCACAAAATGTGGTCGTGGTGAACTTCATAGAAACTGCCAGGTATTCTGTAGATGTTGTGCTGTTTCGCCATTCCTTGGAGCATTCAGCTGGTCACTTTAGAATACTAACACATGTTGTGTGGAGCAGAAAGACGGACTACACGTCCGACTTCATGTGTGTGATTCAAGCTTATAAAATAACTATTGAACTGCCAAAACGCAATAATTGTATCAAAAGAAAAACACCTTGTTTTCGACTTGTTTATTCTTTCATTCCTAAGACCAAGGCGCCTCAGAATTTAGTCAGTGGTTTGTGGAACTGTTCTGTGGATCACTATGCCAGCTTCCATCACCACGTGGCCTGTAACCATCAGCCAGAGTGTGAAGATGGACGAGATGAAACAGAACACTGCCCCTTCAGCAATCCTCAGTGTCAGGGGTTAGTGGCATTGTGTAACAGTTGCTACAAATTTGTTAAGAGCTTGAATCCGTCCCATTGTAATGACCGTGATGTGATAGCAATAGGTGATGACTACTGTGCTTCACTGGGGGGCAGGATGCATTTTCCAATATGTGTAAGGGACTGGTTTGGCTCACTTAAAGCCTAAACTAAGATGCATGCATTAAGACTAAGTCGACTGTGGGCTGGCTTTCACTCTAATGATATTTCATCACCAACTATGTACAGACATCAGATTCTGCGAAAACGTTCTGTTCTCTTCATTCTGTTGATGTTTCTTATTTCCAAATGACCCTCATGACTCCTTTAATAATTAAAATCGTTAATACATTCTGGTCATAAAAAATGTTACAGAACATATTCAGCTTTTTACCACAAGGTTGAAGCAGGTCTAAAATGGGAAGACTGCATATACAAAAAGCGGTTCTCTGGCTTAGTTTGTGAATTCAGACCAAACCAAACCGAGCATTACTCCTATCAGCTGAAGCCACTTTTAATGACAAATATGGAGGCTGGGTTCATGGGAAAATTATCTTTGACAAAGTGCCTCACTGGTCACTGGACATATGCCTCTCTCGTGTGTGGTTCTAATCAGTATGACGTGTGCAGGGAAGAGTCCACACCATGTAGTTTTTCAGATCAACTGTCAGACATGCACAAAGATTACGTCTGGGACCACCATACCACATTATCACCCACATTCATATGCCGTGATGGAATAACTACACTATCCTACTCCCTGGTGGTGTGTGATTTTCTACCTGATTGTCGTGACCAGAGTGACGAGTCTGTTTGTAAGTATCCTCTGTGTGGCAACACGTTTACATGCACGAGTGGTCAGTGTATGTCTTATAAGAGTGTGTGTGATCAAACATCCCATTGTCATGACGAATCAGACGAGAAGAATTGTAGAGTATTAAAAGACATAAAGGTCGAATCCACGTTTATGTCATCCCCTGTCCTCATCGATTTTGATGGCATCAGAAAGTTTACATCCATTCAAATGAATTCCACAGAGCCTTGTCCTGACAGCCACTATCGTTGTCCTGGTGAGTTCAATGACTGCCTGCCTGTGTACACACGATGCAATGGGATGTACGACTGTATTGACCACCAGGATGAAGAAGG
>JADBJO010031258.1:12500-16956 GCA_016801955.1 Conus betulinus | reverse complement strand
AGGAGAGATAGAGAGGAGATCAAATGTTTTAATAAAATTATAAGAACGACATACAGTGCAACTCACACGATCAAATGGAACACCGTACACACGACCTGAAACACGAGCATTCCATCCAATTCTGAAATGTTCGTGTCCGCACATGGTAATCAAACATAACTTTCCCCCTATATCATAATGAACCTATGGGTCAGGCAAAAAAAAACGTTCTGTATCTTGTATGTAACGTGTTCCACAAGGTGATTACGTGTGGGTTTGTTTTGGTGGTTTGGTTTGTTAGTTGGTTGGTTGGTTTTGTTGTTTTTTTTTCCCCAATTTTTCTGAAGACTGATGGCACAATCTGAGAGCATGGGTTTGGGAGGGTGGTGGGGGAGGGGAGGGGAAATGTAGCAGGGGATGAAGGGCAGCAGTAAAATTGCCCGGGGATGCTCAAACGGGTATTATGAAGAGAAGGGCTTTGTGCAGATATCACTGTGTAAATGATTAGTGTCATGAACTACAGAGAGTATTCAATTGGAGTCTTGAGTCCAAAGGTTTGAAGAGATGAAAAATGTGGTGGTTGGGGGTGTGGGACGTGCAAGGAAATACCAACATGAAAATCTACCACATTAAAAAGATAACAGTAAAACGGAAAAAGAATGAAAAACTCAGAAAAAAAATAACACTGGTTTAATGATCGGTCAGAGCGAGAGAGAGAGGAGAGAGATGAGAGATAGATAGAGAGAGAGAGAGAGAAGAAGAGAGAGAATGGTTGGGTGGGGAACGAACGAATCCTGCGCGAATATAAATCAATATTTATTTCTAACTATGTAGCAAGAAAGAAAGCACTCATGATGGAGAGCGAGAGAGAGCGAGAGCGGAGATAGAGAGCGAGAGAGAGAGAGATGATAGAATGGTTGGGTGGGGGGGGAACGAATCCTGCGCAGATATACAATCAATATATAGTTCTAACCTTGTACCAAAAGGAAAAGCGCGGTCATGATGAACAGAGATGATCACAGTAGGGATGCGTGACACACGGTCTCGCTAAGTACAAACTCCACCGTGCTGATGTGCATACTCACGGTGACAGGTTCCAATGTCCACGACTTTGAACTAAGTACGGTCAGTGTGTTGATCTGAGACCCATCACAGGAGCCGCCAGATAGAGACTTAGACTTATAGACGCTTTGTGGATGCAAGTCACACAATCTGGACTTCCGTCCAGTGTCACACAGTCTGTACTTCCGCTGTCTGCCCACTCATTGATTCAGATGACAGATCGAACTACATCACAGTCTCTCTCTCTCTCTCTCTCTCTCTCTCTCTCTCCCTCTCTCTCTCCTCTCTTCTCTCTCTCCCATCTCGTCTCTCTCTCGTACACAGAAACACCGCCACGTATGCGAGCGCCGCATATACCCACGCACATAACCCCCACGCGCGCGCACACACACACACACACACTCACACATACACCACGCACGTCACGCATGCACGCACGTACGCACCGCACGCACAACACACACACACACACACACACACACACACACACACACACCACACACCACACGCACACTCACACTCACACTCCCAGGCACGCACGCACGCATCATTCCGTTCTAAATCTCTAATTACAGGCGTCGTCGTTTTAACGTATCTCAGTGCCCCTTCCTTACCTCTCACTCTCTCAACCTTCCCTGATCGCTCCTCGTCTCGTTCTCTCCTCCTTGGTTTAGAGAAAAGGCGACTTTTTCTCTTCTTTTTTTTTTTTTTTTTTTTTTTTTTTTGCGTAGGGCATATTCGCATTGCCTTCAGGATAAAAACTGGCATATCTTTGAGGAGAAAAGGAGTGGGTTGCTGAATAAAGGAAAGGGGGACCCCCGCATGTGTGAAAGGAGAGATGTGAGAGGCAGGGGGTCAGGACCGGTGGAGGTAAGATCCCGCTCGCTCTATCGAGCCCACAATACAGGCCTGCACACCAAAAATGAATGCGCCAAGGCCTGGCCATAAGAGCATGAGTATTTAGAGACTGGCGCCATAGATCGTTCTGAGAATCTTTAGTGGGTCTGAAGGTTGATTCTCCCTCATTTTCTTTCCTATGACCATCAAGGAACAGGTAAGGTGGTCCCAGCAGACTGGAGCAAAATAAAAGGAATAGGAACTTTTTTGGGCTTTCCCCCGAAGATGAAGTATTGGCTGGCCTTAATGCTGGGTGAAAAAACGGTCATCACACAAAACCTCCACTCCACTCCCTTGTTGAGGGCAGATGGGATTGATACCTGCCTGTCTATACAGGGCGGTGTTCGCAGGGAGTATCAGCCTGCCTTACGGGTTGGGTATTGGGGGAAGAATGACTATCTGGGGGGGGTTGAGGGGGGGGTGGGGGTGGGGGGGAAGGGGGGGGGGAGAGGAGGGGGTGGGGGAAGCTTCCAGCGGGCGCATAGTTAGTATGAGCCCAAAGGCCTGAATATTTGACGTCAACTAATTGAAAGGTCATGTATTCGAGGCTTGTATGTTATGTCATCGGTGGAAATGACCCCAATCAAGGGAAATAATTGGTGAGCCTTTTTGTGTGTTTTGTTTGTTTGTTTTGACCAATTAATCGGCTTACCATTAAAATGCTGGCTCAAAATGGTGGTAAACCTCAAACGCTTCCATAGATTAATATAAACTATAGTGGTTTAGTGCCAAAATGCTCTTGCGGGCGTGTGGTCACGATACAAGACAAGGTTATTGGACGAAAACAAGGACGGGCGGGAGGTGTGCGACGGGGGAAAGCGGAGAGGCTACGGGGTGGTAGCGGTGAAAGGGGAGAAGGGAGGGTGGGGGGGGGGGGGGCGGGGGGTGGCGGGGGGGGGTGGGGGGGGCGGGCGGGGGGTCAGAAGGTGGAGTATGGGCAGCGAACTGGAAAAGGGAAAGGTCTCGTGTCAGCATTTCGCTTTTCCTGATCCTAATCTTTTCCAGCGGAGGGGAGGTCCTGCCCATCACATACGCGCACGTCCCATTGGCCGCGTGGGATTCTCTCCCTCTTCTGGCTGGAAGAAGCGATCAATCTATCCACCTGTCACTTACTAGAGACGCGCTGCTATCCATATCTGTCCGTCTACATCTTGTCGGTCTATCTGTCTGTCCTCCTGTACATGTCTGTGTATCTATGCTGATTATCTATCCTCTTCCGTCTATCTATCTGGTCTATCTATCTATCTATCTATCTATCTATCTATCTATCTATCCTATCTATCTATCTGTCTGTCTGTCTATCTATCTGTCTGTCTGTCTGTCTATCTACCCTAATAATCCGTCGAACGAAAGAGAGAGAGAGATCCTCTTAGCCTTTCTGAGAGAGAGAGACAGCGGAGATGAGAATCACATGCACAAACGCGCGCGTTGCCAGTTAAATCAGCGCCCATACACACACATACACCCATACTCCCCCCCCCCCCCCCCCCCCCACACGCACAAACGCACACGCATTTAACCACGCATTCACGAAAACACACACACACACACACACACACACACACACACACACACACACACACACACACACACACACACCACACACACACACACACACACACACACACACACACACGCACGCACACACGATCGCCACACACACACCACACACACACACTACACACGCACACCACACAACGCATGCACACACACACACACACACGCGCGCAGGCTCACACACACACAACACACACACACACACACACCACACGCACACACACACACACACACACCCACACACACACACACACACACACACACTTACGCATATTCATCCGATTCTTTATGGACCTGAGAGAAAGTGTATATGTGATATTCACACAGATGGAAAAAGAAAAAAATGGAAGAAAGATGTAACTGCACGAACAAGAGAAGAAAAGAAAGAAAAGAAAAAAAAAAGGAATAAATCAGGAAGAGACGAAGAGCAGACAGAAACGATGCAGACAAGCAAGATGATGACGACGGAGAGGACAGAAGATGGGAGCGGAGAGGCTTGGCTGTAGGGCGCAAGGAGGATGGGATGGAGAGGGGGGAGCTAGAGGAGAAAGAGCGTAGGGTTGTGTTGGGGTGTGATGATGGCAGGAGAAGCCACAGACAGAGATTTTTTTTCATAAATCATCCCCTGCTCATAGGAAAATGGACGGGAGCCCGGAGAGCCAAGGTACAATGGACGCAATACCTGCAACGCTATAAGGCTGAAAACTGTTCAATCCTAGGGCTAAAATCCTGGTTGAAATCTTTGGGATTCAGTCGGTTAGCCCCGTACCCAAGCCCTGGGCGATGGAGATTCCATAGGGATTGAAACATTTTGGCTGATGTAAGAGGATATCTTCCAGAATTACCTATGCCATTGCATTCTATGAATGCAACAGAATATTTAGAAACTGTTTGATAGCACAAGTATGGACTTTTTTCCATCGGCAGATTGTGGTTCAAACTCCCCATGTTTCTGATGCTT